>BQNB010065813.1:0-29536 GCA_026074375.1 Tanacetum coccineum | reverse complement strand
AAGTATTATTATTAAGGGCTTACAAGAATTCAAACTTGGGAAATAAATTTGCAAGGGTTTGCATAGGTTTAGATTGTGTGCATATTCTCTTTTCATTCACACAAAGTTTATCATCATCTCTATACATTCATATTTATTTCTTACATGTTTACACATTTATTATTTTGTTTAATCACCATCTAGTATTTATTTTAATAAAGTTTATAAATAAAACAAACATATTCATAAATCAAATATACACTTAACCGTGAAGAAATGATGTTTAAACTGTGTTAGAATACAAGAACATATTTTATACAAGTGTTAGATGATTTGTTTAATTAATTGATGAATTAGTCGTTAAAAGTTTATTTATAAAGTTTATAAATAAATAGCTATGAGAACATTATATTCGGACATAAATAAATGGATAAATTAGAGGACTTAAAAATATACAAATGATGTTGTAGTAATTAATCTAGAGGACTTGTAATTATTAAAACCATGATTCAAAATTTATAAAACAAGTTTATAAATTTTATATATACAAACATATTATGTAATCTGTAAAAATTTGAACTTTTGTAAAATATATAAACCTGAGATTAAATTAGTACATTTCATGACGATTACAACTATATAAAGAACTTGAAAAACAGAGCTATAACGAAAAAGATACATATTTTACAAGATTACGGATATTAAATATATAAAAAGTGTTTTTATAAAAGTTATTTTCTAAAAATTGTTTCTGGATAGAATCTTATAAATTCTATAAACATAGAATATGTTAGATTATCTCGATACGATTTCGTAGATATAAAAAACATGTAAAACGGAGTTAAAATGAGAAAGTTATGATTTTATAAAAATCCTTGTGCACAATATTTATTTTCTGCACTATATGAAAACTATACAAGCTGTTAGAAATATAAAAAGTGAAATACGAGCGTTTTCGGATCCGTTTGGGCTATAAAAACCTTACGAAATAATATAATGTTACTTATATAATATTTATACATGTTTTAAACTTTATAAAATATTATTTTATAAACCAATCGAACTATAAAGTGTCATTACAAAAATAATAAAAATGCTAAATCAAGCGGGACGATTATAATTTATTTTCTAACTATTAGAAAATACTTCGAAGACAAATACTTGGTCATTTATTTTCAAATGCAACTCAAATGTTATTCCAACACTTATAAACTAAACAAAAACTATTATGTGGTGATATAACTTTATAATATACATTGTTGTATTTATTTTAAATACATTGTACTTATATGACCTATAATTAATTAGGTTGTGATGACATCAAATAACGTCACTTTTATAGCATCATTTATCCCGTGTAAATAACCCATTTTGTACAATTATTGCAAGAATTGTTACTTAATCGTTTATATTTGAGATTTCCAGTAATTATGGTGTACTTTATGAAGATTAGCTAAAAGGCACATATTTTGGAGCATAAACGAAGAGTTCGAGAAAGTCTATTGATCTAACAGCCAATACGCAGTATTATTCTAAACCTATACGACATATCAAAGACTTTGATGAATCAAAAGACCATTGCCTAACTTTTAAGAATAGGCCGTATCAACCTCAACGATATGCCGTATATAATACTTTGATCAACGAAGAAGAACCAACTGGTTTAACAACAATACGTCGTATCCATAAAGAAGATACGGCGTATCCG
Source organism: Tanacetum coccineum (assembly GCA_026074375.1). Lineage (NCBI taxonomy): Eukaryota > Viridiplantae > Streptophyta > Magnoliopsida > Asterales > Asteraceae > Tanacetum > Tanacetum coccineum. The sequence goes on along the minus strand of BQNB010065813.1, from coordinate 27,849 downwards.
TGCCTGCACTTCACAAGAAACCACAAAGGATGAGGCTTATAAGCCGTTATCCAAGATATAGCAATAAAATATTCTGAAGATATTGAACGTGGTCCTTACTCCAAGAAATCTCCAATACGCCGTATCCCACATCGCCCGATACGACGTATCGATAAATTACCCATTTTGTATAAATTATTGCAAGAATTGGTACTTAATTGCTTAAAATTGTTATTTGCAGTAATTATGGAGTAATTGGTGAAGTTATGCTAAAAGGCACGCGTTTTTGAGCTTAAACAAAGAGTTTGAGAAAGTCTACTAATCTGACAGCCAATATGCCGTATTATTCTAGACCTATACGACGTATCCAATACTTTGACGAATTAAAAGACTATTGCCTGACTTTGAAGAATACGATGTATTCACATCAACGATACGCCGTATATAATACTTTGGTCAACGAAGAAGAACCAACTGGTTTTACATCAATACGCTGTATCCATCAAGAAGATATGGTGTATCTGTACCTGCACCTCACAAATAACCGCAAAGAATTGAAGACCCAATACGTCGTATCCTGATGACTTAATACGCCGTATCAAAGGTCAAACATTGGAAGATTCTGAAAGATATCAATTGTGGTCCTTACTCTAAGAAATCCCCAATACGCCATATCCCACATCGCCTGATACGGTGTATTGACCCTTTTCCAGACTCTATAAATACAAAACACTAAACTCAGTTTTAGGTATGCAAGTGAAGCCCTAAACCACCAAGTCGACTAGCAGATGAATAAAAGAGCATAGAAGGTCAGAAAAGAGCCTCAAGATCACAGGAAAACTCTTGTAATCTTCGCACAACCAAATACGCGTTCGGTTAAGGTTTCTTTTCTTTAATCGTTCATATATGAAACCGTGTGTATTTTTACAATGACTATCGGCTGATACCTTTAGGTATCAGGCATGTTTATGAAGGTTTAATGTTTGGTTTGTTTATATCGATTGCTTAATTTATCGTTGATTGTTGATTATGTTTATCAATTTATATACGTTTACGTACTTAAGTATGTGATCTATCATCTATCGTTTGTTCCTCTTCTTGTGTGTGTTTATTGCTTTACTTGTCATCAAAACCCTAGGTTAGATATTAAAACCATGCCAGTCTCTCAGGCTAAAACCCCCTTATCATTAGATTAGGTTTAACTTAGGTTTTGCATAAATTAGATTAATTTAATACTAACATAGATAACTAAAATACTGATAGAACTAGGAATTAACGCTCTCGCTCTTAGTGATTGACACCCTACTTACCAACGAAGCTACATCTTGACCGGGTACACTGCCCGTTAAAGTGTTGTTTTTAGGTATAGTCGGCATAAAATAAATAGTAAAACTTGATACATAAATAACACCTACACGACGACACATCAAGTTTTTGGCGCCGCTGCCGGGGAGTGAAGTTGTTTAATTCTTATTTATTAGTGTTTTAGTTTAGATATAGTTTAGATTAATTTGAATATTTGTGTGTGTTTTTTTTTTTATGTGTTTGCTTTCTGCATTGTATATATTTTACGTATTGTGTGTTTGTGTGCATTATTACAGTTCGCTGTAACTTTCTGAGTCGAATACTCAATACGGCGTATACATCTTCTTGGATATAGCGTATAAAGTTTTTCAAACCAATACAGCGTATTCGACTCTATCATCAATACGGCGTATTCAGTTTACTGAAAATGGCGTATTTGTATATTTGACCATTTTCTTTCCTAGCTATTTTATTACAGGTTAATATGGACGACCCCAACATTACTATGAAAGAGTATATCAGGCTTGAGGAAGAAAAAGCTCGTAGGCATGGTAAGGTGTATAACTGGGAAACTGCTACGTATGGTAAGATCTGGTATGATGAAGACGTTCACGACCTCAGATCTGTTGAAACTGAATTCCCAGCTATAGTCTTTAATGACGCGTTAACATCTGAAGTAACGCTCTCCTGTGAACCCACGGTAAGTCCTCTTAACGACAATAAAATTGACTTTAGAATATCGTTTGACGAATCCGACGATGAAGATTACACGGTAATTTATGACAAAAATTCATTTTCCTATAAAATAATTTATGTCGACGATTTGAAAACGGATTCAGAAAATGATAATGATAAAGTCAATATGCCTTCGTTTCCGTCACCCAAGCCTACGGTCAGTTATTTTAATGATTTAGACTTCTTTAAAGATTTTGAGAATGAATTTCCAGCCATTGTTTACAATGATGCTCTAACGTCTAAATCAGATTTATTAACTGAACCGATTTTAAACCCTCATCATATCGATGAATTTGATTTGAAAACTGAAACATCATTGTCCGAATGTGATGAAGAGGAACAAAATGTTTTATACTTTAATGATCTATTTTCTTTTAACGTAATTTATCCCGATGATTCAAAACCGGATAGAGACAATGATGATGATAAAATCGATACCAAACATTCTTCAGGGGGTAATGTAATAAATACCAATGATGGTACTTATGCACATGGGTCAAATAAGCTTTTAGAAACAAGTCATGATACATCTAATAAAATTTTCAAAACTAAAACTTTTATCAAGGAATTAAATTTTAATATCATGACTTGGAATCATCTTAACAAAGGGATGTCATTCATTTTGCTAATCAAGAATTTGTATGTGCCATTTGGCATCCCGTTCGACCCCAAATTGTTTTATAAGGATGGGATTAAATTAGGGCAAGTCTAACTTAAAGACTTTTCTGTAAATAAAAGTGCTTGTCAGGAGACAACCCGAAATGTATTTTCAATTTTATTATCAAGTCTGTCTTCCCAGACTATCTATACGGCATATCCAAACCCCATGGATACGGCGTATTGACCTTCTGGACGTTATCGTCTTTATTTTTCAGCACAGTCGACACGGCGTATTCGTTAAACGAATACAGCATATTCGACACATGTATCAATACAGCGTATCCTGGGGAATGGATACGGTGTATCGACTTCCTGTACAGTTTTAGGTTTTTATTTCGAGTATAACCAACGAATACACGGAGATAGAATTGCATTTATTTTCTGAGAATTTATACAGGACCTCGCTGCAAAGAAATCGACAAAGTTGGTGAAGTATCAATCATCTGGAATCCTATGTGTGATTGTAGTCATGCTGGAATACAAACGCATTTACAACACAAATCCTTGCTCATAAACTCAACTTGGAGAATCTACCGAGCAAAATATCAAGGGAGTTTCTCATTCTAATTCTTTTAATTCCAGTTTTTAATGTTTTATCTATACAACGAGGACATTGTATAATTCAAGTGGGGGGATGGGAATTAGAATGTATACTTGTCCTATTTTTCATACTAAAATGCTTAAATTATGCTCCAATTTAATTATTTTTTTCAAGCATACTTTTGTGAAATTACTTGATACATAACATGCACACATTAACCCTTATTAGATATTGTGAGGATTTAACCTTATCCATTTCTAAATGTTTATCTAAATTCCACAAAATATGAGTGTGTCGGTGATGTTGCAGACTTTAGAACTTGGCTTGGTATATCTATTCGAGACCACAATAATGAGTACTATGGATTTAGATTGAGTAACTTGTTTAAATTGGTAAAATTCTAGGATTACACCCAAAAAGCCTTTATATGTTGTTTTATTAACTAACTACACTGGTTAGTTAAAATCCCCGTATAAACCCTTTGTTTACTCTCATCTTAAGAGTAAGATACCCCTAGAAAAACTTGTAGAGCCAATCCTTTATGAATAACACCAACTGTTTATTTCGTTACACCTTAGCCTACCCTGTTAGATTAAGTCTATTTATGAGTTGCTAGTTTCTCAAAGTGTAAAGTATGTATTTCCCGAGTCTTGTGTCAATTTTCTATCTTTGGTACGGTTGGGAAGAAATTTGCACATTAAAAATGGGAATGTATAAAGTAGTCAAAACTTATGTATTTTTACTATCAACATAATTATTGGTACATCCGAAGAATGAAGAATTATCGTGGGAATTATCCGGAGTTATTATGATCGTGAAGATGGTGAAATTACACTGAGTTTCGTAGTTAGTATATAAAAAATAGAAAATCTTAACGAAAAAGAGGAGGAAAGTTTGAAGATAATCGTTTCGCAAGAACTTAGACCGAAGGAATTATATGAAGGATCGATTATTCGTTGATACATCTATAAGTCAACAATGTAAAGTTTTGTATTAATGTAGTAGTTATTAGACATTATCTTGTAAAATATGTAAAGTAGGGATTGATTGGAAGTTTACCGTTACGGGAACGCCAACTCAGGTTGTTGTTTTGATCTTGATCAAGACGTTTGTATTTATAGTTGTGTCTTTTTCTTGCGTAACGGTCGGGGAAAAAAGTGTCCAGCAACTTTTATCTTGGACCTAGTCTATTTGGTTTAGTACTTTTATTAACAACAATTTATTACCTTTCCTAATCTTTAACCAGGGTTTTACTACGAATGAGGAGGTGTCGAGCATGCATGTCTATTCCATCTTTCGGACATGTATGGGTATGTCTCAGCTGCCTTGTTGGTTTTTTACTATTGTGAATGTTAGAAGATAACCTTACCACTATATCATTCTTCATCTACCTTGAGTTAATAACTGAATGAGGAATATGATCGAACAAACATTCATTTTTATGTCGTTACGGCCATGTATGTGTGCTTCAGCTACCTTGTTGGTGTGGTACTTTTAGTGAAAGATTGTAGAATGATCTAACCTAAGCCTTATATAAAAGCCTTATTTTACCTTTTTAAACTTGCTACTCCTTAGCTCTAGTGGTTGAGATGTGTATCATTGCCAAGCCTATGATAGAATTCATCAAAGGCTAAGAAATTGTCGCTAATTAGTTACATGTTTCTCACATAGATTATTGAGTGATTTGAGTGTTTTCATCCTTACTATTCATGAGGCGTTTGGTTGTGTACTTGTAATAGATCAAATTAAATGTTAAACGGAAGATTCCTTAGGGATACATTTTCATAACTTCTAAAGCTACTTAGGACAGTAGGATTCAAGTGGGGGATATTTACTGACATAAATAACGTCACTTTTATAGCATCATTTATCCCATGTAAATTACCCATTTTGTATAATTATTGCGAGAATTGGTACTTAATCGTTTATATTTGAGATTTGTAGTAATTATGGAGTAATTGGTGAAGTTATGTTAAAAGGCACACATTTTGGAGCTTAAATGAAGAGTTCGAGAAAGTCTACTGATCTGACAGCAAATATGCCGTATTATTCTAGACCTATACGACGTATCCAAGAATTTAACAAATTAAAAGATCATTGCCTGACTTTGAAGAATACGTCGTATCCACATCAATGATACATCGTATATAAAACTTTGGTCTACGAAGAAGAACCAACTGGTTTTACATCAATACGCCATATCCATCAAGAAGACACGGCGTATCCATGCCTGCACTTCACAAATAACCACGAAGGATTGAAGACCCAATACGTCGTATCTACGAAGACTCAATATGTCGTATCGAAGGTCAAACATTGGAAGATTCTGAAAGATATCATTCGTGGTCCTTACTCTAAGAAATCCCTAATACGCCGTATCCCACATCGCCCGAAACGGCGTATCAACCGGTTTCCAGACTCTATAAATACAACACCCTAAACTTAGTTTTAGGTATGCAAGTGAAGCCCAAAACCAACAAGACGACCAAGAGACGAATAAAGGAGCATAGAAGGTCAGAAAAGAGCCTCAAGATCATAGAAAAACTCTTGTAATCTTCGCGCAACCAAATACGCGTTCAGTTAAGGTTTCTTTTCTTTAATCATTCATATATGAAACCGTGTGTATTTTTACAATGACTATCGGTTGATACCTTTAGGTATCAACTATGTTTATGAAGGTTTAATGTTTGGTTTGTTTATATCGATTGCTTAATTTATCGTTGATTGTTGATTATGTTTATCAATTTATACTTGTTTACGTGCTTAAGTATGCGACCTATCATTCAACTAGGTCTAGTCCTACATATTTAATGCGCTGCAACTTCGGTGTTTTTTGGGCGTAGGCTAAGAGTTTGAGATAGCTCTCCATATTGAAACTTATATATCTAGAATCATAGGATCACAAATATTGACCTATCTTTACCAATGGTTTAGTCAGCTTAGTTGGACTAGCAGGTGACCTTGGGATCAACGAGTACGTTCTTGTTCCATTGGTGAGGACTCGGACAGTGGACTACTAGTGTGTAAGATGTCGTTAAGCAGTAAGTGGGTAAAGTCTCGATGAGCTAGGGTTTAGTAAGAGCACCATTATTAATCTTCTAAGATAGATTATAATTAGCAAAAAGGATGCTTTATGCAGATGCATTTAATTGTAACAGAATTAGCGTGTCTAGGTTTTAGGAATAAGTACCGCCTAAATCTAGGAATGATATGCCGCCTCGAGATAAGCACTCATTGCAAACCTGCATTTTATTAGATTATTCATGGTTGATACGTTTTTCTTACATTAGTTCTTGACCGCTCCTCCATCATTTGTTTATCTTCTTGTGTGCGTTTATTGCTTTACTTGTCATCAAAACCTTAGGTTAGATACCTAAACCTCGTGTCAGTCTCTCAGGCTGAAACCCCCTTATCATTAGATTAGTTTTAACTTAGGTTTTGCATAAATTAGATTAAATTAATACTAACATAGATAACTAAAATACTGATAGAACTAGAAATTAACGCTCTCGCTCTTAGTGATCGACACCCTACTTGCCAACGAAGCTACATCTTGACCGGGTACACTGCCCGTTAAAGTGTTGTTTTTAGGTATAGTCGGCATAAAATAAATAGTAAAACTTGATACAAAAATAACACCAACATGAAGACACATCAGGTTGCATTCCAGCTATCCGTGACGTTATTCTTTGTTGACAGTTTCTACATTTGATACATTCACTTAAGGTGAGTTTATAGCCTCGCTTTTACTTGTTTTACAATTTCTTTACAAATCTCGGGGGAGAATACATGCGCATTTACAAACTTGTTTACTTATTCGTTTACATACTTGTTTACATACTCGTTTTCACACTCATTTACAAACTCATTACAAACTCGTTTACATACTTGATTTCGTAACTCGTTTACAAATACGTTTACAAACTGGTTTACATACTCATATACATACTCGTTTTTGTATCTCGCGGAGGGATACATTGCTCATTTTACTAAAGGACACAAGTACAACACTTTTCATGTTTTACAATAATTACGTAGCGTGCCTAAGTAACGTTAACCCACCAAGCACACTATCGTGTACTGTTAATTACGTTGAGTATGCGCGAGTGTTATAAATAGATCTATTAGGGATTGACATCCCCGTTTGGGTGAGTAGCGCTCACTAGTTCGACGGGTTGAACTAACGGACGTATACCATGTCAGATTTGGGATGTTACGGGTTTACATCTACACGGGGCATTCACTGGCATTAAATTGCATACATACATGTCGTAGCGTCAGTTTCATGAGCTTAGGCAGTCATACTTACATTTTGTGATATTATATGTGTTACAATAGTTTATAACACTTTTAAAATCTTGTGGTCACATTACTATTAGTGAACGTTACTAATTGCTATACACTTTTCATGATACTACAGTGAAGCAGTAGCCACTAAACATTTACATGATACTTTGATGAAACAGTAGACAATACGCTCAATTGACTTCAATATTTATACTTACATTTCTGTGACTATTATAAGGATTAAAATGGTCATACACATTTTATAAAGCTTTGATTTCAATATTTATACTTAAATTTTTGGACTTATTATAAGAATCTGAAATGGTCATTCACACTTTATAAAATACTTTGATTTCAAACATTATATACTTACATAAACCTATGAAACTTCACCTTACTTTATGTTTGTTACAACCCCAAATAGGGGCCCGTCCGATTTAGTGTTCGGGGGCGTGACGTCATCCAATATCTCAAGTACAAAGCATAAAGAAAAAAAACATAATAAAGACAAATAAAAAAAAAAAAACACATAAAAACACCAAGACCCTCTAAGGGTATGTTTTAAACAATAAACTCCATCGTATAAATTTAATAATAATAATAAGTTTTACATCGGTCAAAAAATTTAAAGATTCAAAGTTAAAAATGCGAAAGCTTAAATAAGTTCAACAGGTATTTAAGATAACATAGATGAAATCTGGAAAACTGGTTCAGGCAATTAGACTTCATATAGATCAAGCAACGAGATCCATGCTAAGCACCTGAGAAAAACATGCTTAAAATGTCAACATAAAGTTGGTGAATTCATAAGTTTTCTTCAAATGTAAATATTGTAGACCACAAGATTATCAAAACGTATGCGACAGTTATAGGAGATACAACTTCACACAAAGAGGCATTTACGTTGCACTAAGCTCATTACACTAAAGCTAATACTGAAAGATAGGCATGTACAGAGCATAAAAGGCTTTCCTACAGGTGTCGACCAAGAAACATAACTTGTTGACATGACATATATCTCCCCGATAGTCCTTGGAAATCTCGAAACTAGTAAGTGCTTCTTACTCGAATACGGGATAATTGGTTTCTCATAGTTTATTTATTTCACTCGCGCTCCCTTAACCGGTCATCCGGTCAAGAAATTAACAGTTCATGATAATTCGGGCAATAGTGGTCTAAACGCTACTTAGGCAACATGTAAACGGGGAATTTCTCACGTATAGTACTTTTGTCCAGTTTTAAAAACAAGCAATGTTTCTCACCCCAATTTATAAAATAATTATTCAAAATGAGTTAAAGAGTGGGGCTATGAACTCACCTTGATTGGTGAATTGAAGAAGAATAGTCTAGAATAAAATCACACGATAACGAACAACGGTTCACAAAGACAACCTATGAAATGAGGGTTTGGTTTAATATCAGAGTAACAACGAATTACGGATAATGCATAAGCATATACTAGTGTACTTTTGAGAATAGGTTTACAAAAATTAATGTTTGTGATCGTATAATAGTAAATATATTTTCGTAAGTAAAAAGAGTAGATAATAGCATGTATATTAATATTATATACATATAAATGTCTAAGTAAAAATATATATATTATATATATTAATAAATATATATATTGTTCGGCACTTTAATAAATTCCCATATCTCGTTTTATCTTGTGCGTTTTCTAGTATTTACTAAGTATAATAATTTATAAAAATTTCGGCATGACTCGTTCGTGTTTACATGTTTTTCAAAGTCGTAGACTTTATTTAAAACTATTTTCAAATCACTTTCAATCCACCTTTCATAATTACAAACTATACATCATCAAATCTCTTATTATTCGCAACATCCAACGTTTAAAATGAGTTAAACGTATAGCGTCTAAGTCGTTCACTATTAAATAAGCTATTCACGAACTTATTCAATGAGCTACACCGTAGCTTTACGCCTTGGTGTTTTGTATTTATGTTGGGCCTTGGCCCGTTAAGTTCAAAAATGTAGTTTTACTTATCCATTTAGTCCGATAAGCAAAACATTAAATAATAAATACGCGACTTAATATTAAGCTATCAATAAGCTCATAATAAACCAATAAATATTAAGCCGACCACATAAGCTCGAAAATAAGCTCATGGTGTTGGGCTTGTTTATGGGATGTGGCTATAAGCCCAATAAGCTATATTCGGGCTTATTTATTAAGCCGAATAAGTTTATCATTTGTCCTTTCAAAATAAGCTAGAAAATAAGCTAATAAAATATAAGTCGAACCAAAATAAGCTAAATAAATGTTTTCCTTTCTTTTCTAGTTTGGGCCAAACCTAATATAGCCCATAAAAGCTCGAAAATATCAATGAGCTTTTCCAAAGTCTTTTGAACAAAATAAAAAAAAAAAAAAAAAAAAAAAAAAAAAAAAAAAAAAAAAAAAAAAAAAAAAAAAAAAAAAAAAAAAAAAAAAAAAAAAAAAAAAAAAAAAAAAAAAAAAAAAAAAAAAAAAAAAAAAAATATAAAAAAAAAAAAAAAAAAAAAAAAAAAAAAAAAAAAAATATATATAAAAAAAAAAAAAAAAAAAAAAAAAAAAAAAAAAAAAAAAAAAAAAAAAAAAAAAAAAAAAAAAAAATAAAAAAAAAAAAAAAAAAAAAAAAAAAAAAAAAAAAAAAAAAAAAAAAAAAAAAAAATGCCGAATATATGAAGCTATAACTTACAGTTTTTATTACACGAAACTAAACCACAATCACAAAAACTATGATTTCCTTATATTTCTTTTTATATGTGTCGAAATATTATATGTAACCTTTTAAGGTTGATGTTAGTTTTAAATTCTGTGTTCTTAAAAATAAGTTGGACAACTGCCATGTATGCTGCAAGGTGATTAGGAAAGTACAGTTATTAAAAGATTAGAGTCTTACATAAAGAAGTGGTTTAGAAGGATGATTGATGACTAGAAACAACCCAAATGTTGTTTAACTTATACCCGAATGATACAAATGATCAAACCTTCAACAAATCTTCAAGAGTTTTTGATCAAATATGGAAAGTTATGAATTTATATATGTGTGTGTGTATTTTCGTGGACTAGGAAGAGCAAGAGAGAAAAGAAAACTCAATGCTAAGTGTGTGTTTGATATGAAAAGAGAAGAATGGAAGTAACATGGTATTTATATGCAAAGTTTACTTCACACACTAAAAGTGTGTTCGTGTATGTGCGTGGAATAGGACAAATGAAAGAGAGGGGACCAATTTGATCCTCCAATCACAAATGAGCTAGGACAAAAATGAGTTGTAACTTGTCTTATTGATTTTTGAATTCAACTTGGTCTCCAAGGTTTATTAAGGGGTGTTTGGACGCATGCATGCATGAGTAGGGGGGACCAAAATGGTTTTTAATATTTTATAATGCATGTGCTCCTTATTTGATTTAATTTCTAAGTCTTCCATGCATATGCTTATTTTTAAATAAAACACGTTAGGTGTCCCGGTTCGCTCCCGAAGACGATTCACAGATAAATAGCGGGAAAACTTCCCGGTTAAACGTAAATATTAAACGAAACTTTAAAAATTCAAACTACTAAACGGAAACGGCTAATTTATTGATCGGAAATTTTTGGGGTGTCACATCCTTTCCCCGTTAAAAGTGCTTTGTCCTCAAAGCTACGACTTAGTTTCTGCCTCAGGTGCAGAAATTGGGAAAAGATGGGGGCACTTCTTTTGCATTTGATCTTCACGCTCTCTGGTGAACTTAGGACCTCTCCTAGAGTCCCAGCGTACTTTGACAATCGGAATACGACTATGCTTTAGACGCTTGACCTCACGGTCCATAATCTCGATAGGTTCTTCGATGAAGTGCAATTTGTCGTCAACTTAGATCTCATCCAACGGTATAGCAAGGGGTTTGTCAGCCATACATTTCTTCAATTTCAAGACGTGAAACATACTATGAACTCTACTTAACTGCTCTGGGAGTTCAAGTCGATAGGCAACGGTTTCTACTTTAACAATGATCTTAAAAGGTCCTATATAGCGAGGGTTTAATTTTCCCCGTTTCCCGAAACGTATCACTCCTTTCCATGGTGATACTTTTAGCACGACCTTATCTCCTACTTGAAACTCAAGGGGTATCCTTCTCACCTCGGCATAACTCTTTTGATGATCACGGGAAGTGATACGGCTTTTGATTGAACTATATTATCTGTCGTCTCGTGGATTGGATCTCTGGCGTGAGCTGACTATCTCCAACTTCAGCCCAGCAGATAGATGATCGACACTTGCGCCCATACAACGCCTCAAATGGAGCAGCCTTAATGCTGATATGGTAACTGTTGTTATACGAAAATTCTACCAATGGTAAGTGTCTATCCCAACCTTTTCCAAAGTCGAGTACACAGGCACGTAACATGTCCTCTAATGTATGAATGGTTCTCTCACTCTGACCATCGGTCTCTGGATGGTAAGCTGTACTTATATCCAATCGAGTACCTAATGATTTATTAAGGGACTTCCAAAAATGTGAAGTAAATCTCCCATCGTGATTAGAGATGATCGAAACTGGCGCTCCATGCCTTGAGACTACTTCCTTCAAGTATTGTCTCGTAAACTTCTCCAACATGTCATCTTCTTGCATAGGCAAGAAATGAGCAGACTTAGTAAGACGATTAACGATTACCCAAATCGTGTCTTGACCGGCTGCCATCTTTGGCAACTTAGTCATAAAGTCCATTGTTATATTATCCCATTTCTATTATGGGATCTCTGGTTGAACCAACAAACTAGACGGTTTCTGATACTCTATCTTAACCTTAGCATACGTTAAACACTTGCTGATATAGGTGGCAATTTCTACTTTCATGTTAGGCCACCAATACAACTTCTTCATGTCTTGGTACATCTTATCCGATCCAGGATGGATGGAATACTTTGGCTTATGGGACTCATGCATAATCAAAGCTCTCAGATCACCAAAACACTGAATCCAACTTCAATTGTTCAAATACAACGTTCCGTCAACACGAGGTTCTAACTTGTTAATCATGCCATGCAAATCTTCGTTGATGAAGTTCTCTTCTTTCCTGGCTTCCGATTGAGCACTCAAAATCTGCTTAGGAAGATTTAACCCTATAGTCATAACTAAGGTCCGAACTCGTAGTGGCTTACTTCTTTCCTTTCGGCTTAGGGCATCATCTACTACGTTCGCCTTTTCTGGGTGATATCGAATCTCACAGTCGTAGTCTCTTAACAACTCTAACCATCTTCGTTGTCTCATGTTCAACTCCTTCTGATCGAGAATGTGTTGCAAACTCTTGTGATTAGTAAACACGACGCACTTTGTACCATACAGATAGTGTCTCCACATCTTCAAGGCAAACACTACTGCACCAAGCTCTAGGTCGTGTGTGGTATAGTTCTTCTCATGAACCTTGAGTTGGCGGGATGCGTAAGCTATGACCTTCTCCTTTTGCATCAAAACCGCGCCCAACCCTTTATGCGAGGCATCGCAATATACCACGAAGTTCTCACTTCCCTCGGGTAAAGCCAATATCGGCGCACTACATAATTTCTGCTTCAACAACTGAAACGCAGCTTCTGCCTTTTCTCCCCAATCAAACTTCACGCTTTTCTGAGTCAATTTTGTCATAGGCCTAGCGATCTTTGAAAACCCTTCGATAAATCGTCGGTAGTAACCGGCCAAGCCTAGAAACTAACGAATCTCGGTTGGTGTCTTGGGTGACGCCCAATCCTTGATAGACTCAATCTTAGCGGGATCAACGTGAATGCCTTCGCTATCAATCACGTGACCGAGAAATTGTACCTTCGACAGCCAAAACTCACACTTTGAAAACTTGGCGTACAACTCCTCCTTCTTAAGTAACCTCAGAATTAACTTAAGGTGTCCTTCATGCTCCTTTCTGCTCTTGGAGTAAATCAAAATATCGTCGATGAACACAATCACGAATCTATCCAGATACGGTTTGCACACCCTATTCATCAAATCCATGAATACTGTCGGTGCGTTAGTCAAACCAAACAGCATTACTTGGAAATGTTAGTGACCATAACGGAGTCCTAAATGCGGTCTTGGAATTGTCTTCTCTCGAACTATGAGTTGAAGATACCAGATCTCAGGGCGATCTTAGAGTAGACCTCTTGACCTATGCAGTTTGACGAAACAAGTCGTCGATTATCGGAATTGGCGTATTGGTTCTTCATTAGTAGTTGTTTAGTTCGGTAGTCAATACAACGTCCGAAAAGATCCATCTTTCTTTTTGACAAACAAAGCCGGAGCTCCCTAAAGTGAGGAACTGGGTCTTATAAATCCTTTGTCAGAAAGTTCTTGCAACTGAGTAGATAACTCTTGCAGTTCGGTTGGTGCTAATTGGTACGGGACTTGTGCTACATGTGCAGCACCAAGGTGATAAGTCAATTTGAAATTCAACTTGTCGAGCAGGTGGTAGCCCAGGTAAGTCTTCTGGAAAGACTTCTGGAAATTCCTGTACGATCGGCACGTCCTCAAGTCGCTTTCCTTGGCTTTATTCCTTAGCTTCTTCTTAACATGGTCGTAACTTGGCTAGATAAAATTGAATCCCTTTCTCAATATACTTATGGGGTTTTCGTACACCATATGATATTCAGCTTCGACTTACTTTTGCCGTCACAATCATCACCTCGAACTATCTATACTTCATCTCCATAAGGTATGCGGATGACCTTCTCATCACAAACAATCAACGCGTGATACTTCGCCAACCAATCTATACTGATGATGATGTTGAAACTACCAAGTTCTACGAGCATTAGATCTATGTTGAACGGATGGCCTAATAATCCTAACGTACAGCCTCTAAGGACAACATTTGTTTCTGAAATTCTTCCTCGGCATGTTCTGGCATATACTAGTGTCTAAAGTGGGATGGTTGCAACATCAAGCAAAGTCACTAAAGGTAGACTACACAAATACTCCTATCGGAATCCCAAATCAAATAACATAGAGGGAGGACAGTAATTAAGAAGAAAACGTACAGTGAACCGTTGGAATCAGGGTTGGTTCCTTCCTCTACCTTGGGCATAAGCCCTTGTTGTAGTGCGTTACCTCCAGTCTGATTTTTAATTCTGTTCCCATTTTGTTTCTCCTTCTTGTTTCCACGATTCTGTTTTCTCACTTAGGGACAATCTTTCTCACTAGATGTCCGGGCTTCCACACTTATAACAACAATACCGATTGATTCCCAACTAGGGCTTCTTGAGTGTTGTGGAGTAACAGTGTCTGACAATCCCTAGTCATATTGGACCAACTATTTACAGTTCCACAATCTAAAAGTACACGGCCTGCATGCTGTATCCTTACACTTGACTGCAGTGGGGTAGGTATCCAACATACCCCTTTCTCTTTTTTTCCCGCCGTGTTGCTCTTGCTCATTTGGCCTCTAAATTTTGCGATTAATAATTCTAATTGCTATCAATGCATTGTATTCTCGTGGTGTATCCAACCTATTCTCTGGTTCTCATAAACTGCTAGCATATCCCTTCAGCTTTTGATCCATTAAGTTGTTGGCAACACGTATTGCATCTTAAAGTTTAGTGGGTTCAGCAGCGATTACATTTCCCTGAATATTGTCAAGCAACCCTCTAACGAATCTCTCAACCTTGTCCTCCTCATTTGAGACCATTCTAGTACACAACAACACCAATTCCTAAAATCTCCTGGTATAAGCAGTCAAGTCATTTCCTTTCACAACCAAGTTTCACAACTCGGTCTCTATCTTCTGGACCTCGTTTCTTGGACAGTACACTTCTGTCATCAACTTCATAAGTTCTGCCCAACTCATGGCATAGGCGGGCCCATCCTATTGTTATTATGGGAGTTCCCAATAGTCTATGCCTCTGTTCAGAAGCATGCACGTTGCAATTTTACTTGGTACTTCTCTGGACAGTTGCTAATGTGGAATACTGTTTCCATCTTCTCAAACCAACGAGTTAACCCAACAACTCCTTTCGTTTCATTAAAGTTAAGTGGCTGGCACTTCAGGAAGTCTTGATATG
The DNA here is from genome assembly GCA_026074375.1 of Tanacetum coccineum. Lineage (NCBI taxonomy): Eukaryota > Viridiplantae > Streptophyta > Magnoliopsida > Asterales > Asteraceae > Tanacetum > Tanacetum coccineum. Next base: position 12,314 of record BQNB010065813.1, on the reverse strand, counting down.
TGCACTCTCTAGCAGGCATAAATCCTCTGAAGTTATAGCCATATTCTCCTCCGTTTCCATTACCATTTCTATTTCCATTTCCATTTCCTCCATTTCCATTCCCTCTATTTCCTCTATTTCCATTTACTTCTTGTTCACCCTCATCTCCCATAAGGGGTCCAAGGTTTCTAACAACGTCGCGCACTCTCAATGCTTCTGCCATCCAGTGATTGCTTTGCTCGTTGACTCCCTCACGTGTCCTTGACGCTCTAGATTGTGTGTTAGACATGGTCCTATAATATAACAATACACAACACGATGAAATTTCATGGTGATATAAGATTGTTAACGGGGTTAGAAAATAAAATAACAAGTTTTATTATACGGAAATAAAAAATCATAATAACTTCATGATAATGCCACGATTCAGTAATAATGCAATATGCAATAGGCAAAAGAAAATATATCATTAAGTTAGGAATATCGAATATAGAATGGCAACATTTGATTTCATTTCATGAATACAAAATGTTACAATATTGTTCTAAAATATAGGATTTACAAATCCCTATAATTAGCTAATATTAGGCGTTACGAGTCAATACTAGGATAATCGTGAAACAATCTAAGAACAATAACCCAAATGCCTCCTGGCACAAGCCTCAAGCCTAGCAATCCTCATACGATCATAGAATCTAAAACGTCGAATCTGTCTCAACTCCCTCTGCACACGCAACTCACTACACCAAAATCGGGTAACTCTCTGACTCTCAACATCCACAATGTCTCTAAGTCTCCTATTATCCCGGTCCAGCTCTCCGATCCTCTCTAACATATCAGCACTCTGCTGTCTCGTCGCTACGATCCTGTGTCCTTGATCCCTCTGGACACTCTTAATAACCTAAACATGATGAATCAGAATCTCCTCAGTATGATCATGAAACCTCTGAACCAAATCTCCCAAAGTCTCATACGTAACCTCTATAGCTCCCTCCTGAGCAGGCTCAGGAATATCATCAGCTACCACTAGGTGAGTAACTCTATTAACTCTATCCTCAACTAGGCCTCTTATACCGGTCTCGATCTCCTCTCAATCAATAGCCTCAACTACCACCCTATCATCAATCCCTCTATCTATAAGGGCATCCGCATAAGCAAAACACTCGTCAATCTCTGTCTGAACCTCAAGGTAAATCTCAATCCCATCGCTCCTCTCAACATCAACATCCATCTCTAAATTAGTCCCTCTAGACCTAGACGACTCAGAACTCTCATCCTCAAAGTCAACTCCCCATTCAGCCTCTCTAGGTACATATGGCTCAAAACTATCCTTCGAACAACCCTCTAAATCTGTAGCTGTCTCAGGCCTCCTAATCCTCTTAGGTGATGGTAAAAGATCATCACGTGCATAAGAAAATGCTCCAAGGGTAGGTGAAGATAATGGTATAGATGCAACAGGGGATTTACTCCTCTTGCGAGAAAGGCTCGCAAAAGAAGAATCATGAGATGGTCTCTCGGAAATAGCAGATGAACGATGAAAACTCGGTACCAATGAACATAAATGATGACTAAATCTTGTACCCGATGGTGATGCTGGTAATGAATGATCAGATGAAGAACGACTAGATTCAGAATCAGATAAAGCATCCGCAGAAGAATCCGAAGAAGACTTTGATGATGAACTCGATGATGAATCTCTCCAAGAATCATCTGAAGAAAAATGGTCTGAAGAAGAGTAATCAACTGAATGTCTCATAGCAAGATGATGAGTAGGTAACGGTCCAACCCTCTTCCTCATAGTCATCATGTGTACCGGCCCATTAAGATGGTAGTGGTACGGTCGACCATGAGGAATAGGCTGTCTAGGTGCAAGAACCATGACTCGACGTCGAAGTGCACCAAATGTTGTAGGTGACCTCTGAGTAGAAAGGGTAGTCTCAGTGAATGGTGTACCATGGGTAGGTGATGGTGGTGTATCAGGTATATCACTATCTAAAGAATCATAGGTCGATAAAAGAAATGGTGAAGTAGCTGGTAGTGGTGGTATATGATCTGATGACGAATCCTCAGATGGATCAAACTCCGTATCAAATGCGGGTGAATAATCAGGTGATGCGGGTGTGTAATCTGGTGATGATGGTATAGTAGGTGAAATAGTAGGTATCGGTGTGGTATCAATATGGGTAGTAGGTGGAATCACAGAAGGTGTAGTGTCGGGAATAGTGGTAGGGATAGTACCGATCAAGATAACTCGTCCAACAGGTGTCCCCACGCTATCCTCTGATGAATCCGAAGAAACTGAGATGACAGAAATAGACATGACCTGCACAACCAAAAGTTTATATAAATATCCTTTATATCAACCATGCATAATGCGGAAGAGAATGATCAAATGGGTAAATAAATGAATGAAATGAATTGAATAGGACCATTCAAAATGCACGTACCGCGAACGAAAATGCAATATAATTATAGTAATATTAGTTATACTTAGTATTTAATTATATAGTACATATACATATTACGTATATGTAAAATTACGTAAGGCACATAATCACGTAGGATCACATACTGGTTATAGTCCAGACCTTGTTTATACTACCTGGTTCTCTATAACCTTGGCTTTTGATACCAATCTGTCACACCCCCAAATAGGGTCCCGTCCGATTTAGTGTCCGGGGGCGTGACGTCATCTAATATCTCAAGTATAAAGTATAAAGAACGACCTCTAAGGGTTCATTTTAAAAATAAACACCGTTTCATAAATCTAAAATAATAATAAGTTTTACATCGATCAAATTTAAAAGATTCAAAGTTAAAAATGCGGAAGCTTAAATAAGTTCAACAACGGTATCTAAGATAACATAGATGAAATCTGGAAAACTGGTTCGGGCAATTAGACTTCATATAGATCAAGCAACGACAATAATGCTAAGCACCTAAGAAAACATGCTTAAAACATCAACATAAAGTTGGTGAATTCATAGGTTTTGTTCAAATGTAAATATTGTGGACCACAAGATTATCAAAACGTATGCGACAGTTATAGGAGATACAACTTCACATAAAGAGGCATTTACGTTAAACTAAGCTCATGACACCAAAGCTAATACTGAAAGATAGCATGTACATTGCTATAAAAGGCTTGCCCTATAGGTGTCCGACCACAGACTACCTAACTAGTTTCGACATGACATATATCTGTTAGTCTTTGGAAATCTCGAACTAGTAAGTGCTTCTTACCCAGGTAGGGATAATTAGTCCCAATAGATCTATTTATTCACTCGCGCTCCCTTAACCGGTCCTCCGGTCAAGAAATTAATAGTTCATGATCATTCGGGCAATAGTGGTCTAAACACTATGTAGGCAACACGTAAACGGGGAATTTCTCACGTATAGTACTTGTGTCCAGTTTTAAAAACAAGTAATGTTTCTCACCCCAAGTTATAAAATAATTATTCAAAACGAGTTAAAGAGTGGGGCTAGGAACTCACCTCGATTGGTGAATTGAAGAAGAATAGTCTAGAATAAAATCACACGATAACGAACAATGGTTCACAAAGACAACCTATGAAATGAGGGTTTGGTTTAATATCGGATTAACAAAGAATTACGGATAATGCATAAGCATATACTAGTGTACTTTTGATAATAGGTTTACAAAAATTAATGCTTGTGATCGTATAATAGTAAAAGTGTTTTCGTAGGTAAAAAGAGTAGATTATAGTATGTATATTAATATACATATAAATGTTTGAGTACATAGGGTTTGGCACTTTATTAAATTCCCATATCTAGTTTTATCATGTGCGTTTTCTAGTATTTAATAAGTATAATAATTTATAAAATTTTTGGCATGACTCGTTCGTGTTTACACGTTTTCCAAAGTCATAGACTTTATTTAAAACCATTTTTAAATCACTTTCAATCCACTTTTCATAATTACAAACTATACATCATCAAATCTCTTTATTATTTCGCACTCACGTTTAACATGATGTTAAACGTATACGTAAGTCGTTCACTATTAAATAAGCTATTCACGAACTTATTCAATAAGCTACACCGTAGCTTTACGCCTTGGTGTTTTGTATTTATGTTGGGCCTTGGCCCGTTAAGTCCAAAAATGTAGTTTTACTTATTAATATAGTCCGATAAGCAAAACATTAAATAATAAACACGCGACTTAGTATTAAGCTATCAATAAGCTCACAATAAGCCAATAAATAATAAGCTGACCACATAAGCTCGAAAATAAGCTCATGGTGTTGGGCTTGTTTATGGGACGCGGCTATAAGCCCAATAAGCTATATTCGGGCTTATTTATTAAGCCGAATAAGTTTATCATTTGTCCTTTCAAAATAAGCTAGAAAATAAGCTAATAGAATATAAGTTGAACCAAAATAAGATAAACAAATGTTTTTCTTTCTTTTCTAGTTTGGGCCAAACCTAAATATAAGCCTAATAAGCTCGAAATAATCAAATAAGCTTTTCTAAAAGCTTTTGAACATAAGCCAAATATAATAAGCTATAACATACCATTTTTATTACATGAAAATAACCACGATCACAAAACTATGATTTCTTTATATTTCTTTTTATATGTTTCGAAATATATGTAACCTTTTAAGGTTTATGTAGTTTTAAAATCTTTGTTCTTACAAAATAAATTGTACAACTAGCTGTATGCATCAGATGATCCGCAGAAAAGAACAGTATATACAGTTAATATCAAGAAAAGTAATAGAGAACTGAACCTGTTACCTTCTAGATGATACAAAAGCAGACATAATGCTTAGACCGCCTTTCGAATTGCTAGTTCATGCACCCCCCAGTGAATTGATCTATACATTCACGCGAAAATGTAGTAGAGTGAGCTTTCATAGTCGTTAAACGCTAGACAGTATGAGGTACAATAGTTTGTATGTACTATGTTCTAATACTCACTCGCCCAAACAGAAAATGCTTCTAGCCGCTATAGCTGATCTCAGATAGGTGTACACATTAAATAGTAAGCAGAATGTTATACTATCTCCCCCTTTATATTAGCGCGGCCCTCGCTACTGTCATTTCGAGCGCCACCTCTGGAACGAGACTAGATAGACCCGCATAAACGATACACACCAATCCATATGATCCAAGTTGTTAGTGTTTGATATGAAAAAGAGAAGATGGGAAGTCAAACATGGATATTTATATGCCAAAGTTACTGACACACTAAAAGTGTGTTTGTGTGTGTGCATAGAATAGAACAAGAGAAAGAGAAGGGACCAATTTGGTCCTCTAATCACAAATGAGCTAGGACAAAAATGAGTTGTAACTTGTCTTATTGGTTTTTGAATTAACTTTGTCTCAAAGGTTCATTAAGGAGGTTGTTTTGACGCATGCATGCATGAGGGGGGACCGTGGAGGGGGGACCAAAGGGACCAAAATGGTTTTTAATATTTTATGATGCTAGTGCTCCTTATTTTATTTAATTTCTAAGCCTTTCATGCATATGCTCATTTTTAAATATAACACGATTTACGCAAGTAACGAAACGAATAACGGTATCTCCGAAAATTATGAAATTTTAAATATTGCCCTAAAACATAGAAACATAGTTATTGCCAAAACACTACAACGGTAGGGTGTCCCGGTTCGCTCCGATGACGATTATCAGATAAATAGCGGTGGGAATATGTTTTTTTTTTTTTTCCCCCTGGTTAAACGTAAATATTTAAACGAAACTTTAAATACTTCAAAATACCCAAACGGAACGGCCTAATTTATTGATCGGAAATTTTAGGTGTCACAATGTTGGACACTTTATGCACTGTTTTCTCAGGTTGATAGGTTTGCTTGACTAACTGATGTGCCTTGGAGTCCAAAATTTTATAGATTACTTTTCAAACTGACTTATTTAGACGGGCGTTTTCTTATTTTATGCAAGTTGGTATTATGAAGTAACGCTCCCGGACATATTCCTGGTGTGACCTATTTTAGGGGGTGTTACACTTTCATTCATTTGCATACAAATCATCTTAACCAAATCAAACATGTCTACACATCATGATTCATCATAAACCATATACATACCTTGATTAGTCTAATGACTAAACCAATAACTCTCCTTAAGTAGAGCTTAACAATCCTAGTTTCATCTCCACATTCAAGTCTCTTATTTCACACTTTTTAAACACTTAACAATAAATATACATAAAACTAGGGGTGTCAAACGGGATCGACCGACCCGATAACCTGAAACCCAACTCGAAACCCGTAATAACGATTATAGGGTAGGGTTCATTCGGGTCACCTCTGGCTTTATCGGGTCTATCGGGTCAACCGGGGGAGCTTATAAGGTTCGGTTAGGGTTATTTATCATTTTTTATCGGGTTTCGGGTTCAACCATTTAACCCGAGATTATATAAATATCTTCGTTGTTTGTGTTTTATTTCATTTGAGGCCCCATAAACAATGACATCCTATCTGTTATTTCATTTGGGCAACACGCATATGACTTATTGAGATGTAAATTAGTATACATAAATATAAGGTATTGTTATAACATCATTTATATTAAAAATGACTCAGTGCGACGCTACGCAAAGTGTTACATTCTTTTATTGAACCCAAAAGGAGAAATATGTATAGTCTAGTATAGTTAACCATGTCAAAGATATGCGTGCTTGACTAATTAACAGTCTTCATCGAGGAGGAGGTTTTAGCTACGAGATAAACATTTTGTGCAATATTTGAATCATGTAGCAACTAGCAAACATGGATAGTGGCAGCAAGGGCCAAAGCAGATGACCATGTGATGCATTCTAAATACTTTCACAACATTTTAGAATTTTATGTTTTATATGTGAACTTTATATGTTTCCAAATCATCATTGCTTTGAAGTTGACTCGTACAACCCGATAACAACCCGACAACCCAACCCGATTCAACCAACCCAAAACCTGATAACCTGATATTTTATAGGGTCGGGTTAGGGTCAATATTCGGGACACCAAAACCCGAATCAACCCGACATGTTCAACCCGATAACCCGAAAACCCGACCCGATAACACCCCTACATAAAACACATGATCATTCAGATATCATAACATATTATAACCTTTGTTACTTACCTTGAATCCAAGCTAACATTACCAATAAATCATCATCATCATCTTCCTTGATTGTATCTTAACCAAGAATCATAACACATCTATTATCACATTAATGCCATAATAAGGATTTATACAACCTAAGAACACACCCTTCATCATTTCTTATCATCATATGATCATATGATGAAAACCCCCAAGTTTACTAATTCATATTTAAATTATTAAATGGTCTAACCCATTATCAATAACACCTCTTAGACTGGTTTAGAACATTGGGTACATAAACCCTAACTTATAATTCATTAATTAATTAACTCAAAATATAAAGATTGCTTACTTGAAAAAGGATCATAGCTAGGCTTACTCTTGCCATGGGAACACATGATTCCCTAAGATTAATCATCCCACTTGATCTTCTTCTTTTCCCTCTTTTTTCTCCCCATGTCGACATACACGCAGCAAGAACACTCTGTAAGTGTTTAGAATATGCTAATGACTTATTTAGTTACTAGTTAGTTATAGGTTTGCTTGTTTGACAATAATGGTCCATCAAGTCCTACCCGTTCATACTTGTGACACATAATACTTTATAAAACCATTTACATAACACTTGACTTATAGTTTGACCATCGGGTTTTACTAACCAATCACGTGAAGTATTTCAATACATATAAAGTTTTAGTCAAACTATCCAATGACATACTCGTAATTAGAATACCTAAAAAATGGTTTCGAGGTGTTACATAATTGATTATGTAATAATCTTGAATTATGGTTGATTAATTTTAATACATAAAGATCCGTTGACGTGTATGATTTAATTATTATATTGCTTCTGCTCATGTAAGTCGTTTGTACATATTTTTTTTCTAGTATAATATGAAAATTTTAATGTACACGTGATATGATCATCGATTTCCATTAATTTTCCGTAAAAAGTTTTGGCGGGTCTGATTCAATCAAGTATCCTTGGTGACTTGATGTCAAGCCGTGCTTTTTTTTGGAATTATTAAAAGGCTAGCAAGAAGCTAGAAAAATTACAAAGTTAAAGAACTAGGACATTTCATCCAAGAGATCCAATCAAACTTATTTTTACATCTACTAGAGCACCATGTATAAGACAATAAAACAATCTCATCAAAAAGAAACTCCAAGCGCGGATGAGAACTTCCAAACAACACCTGATTATGAAATTTCCAAATCGCCCACCACATTACGTAGAAAACACCTTCCAACACATCTTTAAGCCCTTTAGAAAGACGAAGGGCGTTGAACCAGGAGAGCCAATCTACATAAGATTGAAAATCCTGAATTTCTGACTCCCACCAACGTGCAACTTTAAGCAAAAGATGTCAAGCTACATTACATGAAAAGAGAAGGTGAGAAATTGATTCTCCAGCATAACTACAAATGGGACAAAGAATAGACTTTATATCTATCTCGCGGAAAGACAAATTTAACCTCGTAGGTTACTTGTCCAAGCACACTCTCCAAGCAAAAATGTTGATCTTTATAGGGACAACGTTTACCCATCTTGTGGAGACACCTACCGTTGGCAATAAAATATCATCAATATAAGAGCGATATGGGTTCAAAAAAAGTTAACGTTTGTCTTGGGCATGCTTCCTTAAATCGCATGCCCACTCTTCAAACTTAATATATTGTTGGTCCAGCCCTAGATAGATCTTCAGGCCTGTTGAGGTTGTAGAGCACTTATGTAATCACAATCAACTCTAAGAGAGACTCTAACAAATGAAACTATTGTTTACGCGGAATATAAACAACAGAGTTAAAGAATTACTAAAAACAACGATCCTCTATGGATCTTTTCTATTGATAATAAACGTGTTTTTCTAATGAATTCAATCACTACTCCTCATCCAAGGCCGTAGGTTTCTTAAATACCCATGAAACCCTAACTACTTGTTTCCTTAAGATTCGCTAAAAGCTAAAAAAATGTGTTAAGTGTAATCTCTTTTCCTAGGATATTCAGCTTATCCTTCACTAACTAATATATATCAGTCGTAGTAAGCATAATACTACCAGGACTAATATTGTGTCTACAAGCAGGGATAACTTTTGTTCTGCCAGCTATAACTATAAATTATCCTTACAGTATAGGAACTACATACTACCAGCAGGAACTTTTACTCTTACAGTAGGAAAAATACATACCTACTGTAGTAATCTATTCTATTACAAAATTCCTAACAATCCTCCCCTAAACTTGAATTTAACACAGTTAACTTCAAGTTTCTAGATAGATCTTGCGTTGAAAACACCAGAGGATGGAAAAGCAATCATCTTGAAACCGACTCCAAATGCAACCTTCATAAACTTTATGAAATCAGTACAAGAACCAGATCTTATCGTTGACTGCAACAAGAACACCCAGTACATGAATGGGGTTTGATGAGCCTTTACCAAGTAGTCTTTACACTCTTGGGTTTGTCAGTTCCAATTGGCACCCAGAATGGGTCAAATCATGGAGGACTGAGGACATTTTCAACTATTTATGTACATGAAAACAATGGCGGAGTTGAGATCCCTAATGTTTTTTGGCAAACCATCACCAGCCATCAACGGAGTTGATGTAGTCTTTACCATAAGAGTCGTACCCTCTTGGGACTTGCCAATTTTCTTCCAAGATATGGCAAGTGAAAACCATAGTTTGGGTAACCTGGCCAACCATCAAGGAATTTTATTAAACTTTACCACATAGCCATTTGCTTGTGGGCTTCGACAATCTTGGGACCCAGAAAGGGTTACTCCCATGGTGGATTGCAAACCATCCTAACTCATTGGTACTCGAAACATCAGTCAGTTGAGGGACTCTATGATTTTAAGCAAATCATTAAAGCTATATCAATTCATTCTGGTCATAGACCTGGGAATTGAAACCATACCTCAATTGATTCTAGCCTGATGGCCTGGTAATTAAGAACCAAAATTCAATTAATTCTAGCCATAAAGGCCAGGCAATTGAGAGCCATAGAGTGTTACACCAAAAAATATTTTCCGTTAAAGATTGTGCTATAAAACCAGTTTATCAAATTAGATCACTGAAATACAAAGATGAGCCTAAAAACCAAGTTGCTCATCTAAAAACAAGTCATCCAGTCCTAAAAGAGTATACAAAAAACCAAGATTTTCCAAGAAGCAAAAACCATTTACAACAAGCTTCACAAAAGATAGATGAAAACCAAAAGACTAAACATAACATAACAAAGAATAGAGTTATATACAAGAGAGTGACAAGTACCAGTAATCATGCAGAAGGAAAATACTAGCAGCATACCTGATTCTCGATGACTAAAATCAGTGCTCAGCATAAGTAATATCATTCCCCAACTCCCATCAATTTCAACCTCTAATTTGTGGTTAACATCTTTTCGATCGAGTTGAAGCTGAAAGAGCGATAAGGTAGTGTCTGCAAATCATATAGAGAATCTTGCCGGAAATTGTCTCAACACATGAATACACTAAAAAAAGGAAATAACCTCAACTCCTGATAACCATTGCTGTTGATCTACCCAACACCAGCACCCGTCCACATTCATTAAGATTCCAAAACAAGACTTGTAGATACCCCAGAGGATCATACCAGAACCTGCTGGGAGGTATGCTCTTCATAGTACGGAAACTAACCATTCCATAGAGCTTAAACAAATCTTTCCTATTCAACCAAATGAAGAATTTCTCTGAGATAAGTAAAGTACTTGGAAGACTTATCCATGAAGTACAAAGCATTGACAACTCCCAGTCCAGTAGGTATCACCTCCTCAACAACAGCAAAGAAATTAACGGGTGTATCATCATCAGAAGCAGAATCAGCATCAGAAGCATACTTAATGCACATTTTGTGTTCAGCTTCAGGATCTCCGTCTTCAATAGGAATGGTAGAGTGAGAAGGATGAACACCTTTTCGACCTAATCGCTTCTTCCTGGTACCAACCTTCTTGGGTGAGGAACCAGTGTGTTGAGCTGTAGAAGCAGTGGTAGAAGGAACTTCAACATCCTCTATTGTAGCTTTCTGAGAAGGGACTTCCACAGATGGTTGTTGTGAATCAGCAGGAACATCAGACTTTGGAGCTTCAGTTGATTTGGACTTCTTCGAACTAGCTTGCTCCAAATCTGCACCAGGTCTTTTAAGAGACCTCCTGATGTTTTGAGATTGTAAGTCTGCAGCAGCTGTTCTGATTTTGTCAAACTCAGTTTTGAGTTGATCATCAGAAAATGACTTCACATGCTTCATGGTCCATCCGGTGGTATAAATGGTGGAGCTTTGATTCTTCACAAAGGTTCGCATATAAGCCTTTTGTTGTGCAAAGGTCATAGGCTTATTCAGCTTGTCCTGAAACCTCTGTGCAGCAAACTCTCTTCTTCTTTTAGCAATCAGAGCTACCATTCTTTCAGCAAAGTTATCTTCAGTGACATCGGGACCCAAAAGATCAGCAGTAAGTCCTTGATTTGCATGAACTTGACCCATTATGTCATTCCAATCAGAATCTGTATAGTATTTTGCTGAATTCAATACATCTTGTTGTCGTTTCCTCTGCATCTCTTCTCTCTCTCTTTCCAACTCAGCCTTCTCTTCTTCATACATTCTCCTAGCAGCTTCTTCACCTAACCTGTCTTCCTCTCTTTGCCTAAATGATCTTTCTTTGACTGGAGGGTCTTCTTCCATCAAAGGAGATTTACCCTTGTTGAAAGGATCAGCAGAAGGACCAGTAGTAGCACCAGCAGGAACATCAGAACCATCAGCAAACTCATCAGTAGGAACAGAGGAACTAGGTGGAATATCAGCTTCATGAGAACCACCAGTAGGAATAGCTGAATCAGCAGCAGCTGTAGCAGCTGCCTTTGCCAGCTTGATTTTCCTACCTTTGAGTTTATCCTCCAACAATTTGACCTTCTTAACCAGCTTTCCTACTACCTCCTTGAACAACAGCTTGTGTGCGTTAAGTTCAGATTCTTGAGTATTCACTCTTTGCACAAGAGTGGACACTAGAGAAGACAAAGCTGTTAGTTTATCAAGGTCCTCAGCACCTCCTGAGGTTGTACCTTCAGGTGGAGCTTGAGTGGACCTAGGAGGTGAGGTTTGAAAAGAACCTCCCATTGTTTCATCTTCCACATTTGTGGAAGTGAATTGGTCAGGAGCAAACTCATGAGGTCTTGAAGAAGATGCAATGTTGGGGTCTGAAAAGGGACCCGGCTCAGTCACTGAAGCACC
>BQNB010065812.1:0-32427 GCA_026074375.1 Tanacetum coccineum | reverse complement strand
AAAAAAAGAGGTGGAAAGTGGAGTTTTTTAATTGTTTTTTTTATTTGATGAAAAATGGATGACTATGATGTGTTCTTTTGTTCTTTGAGATGATATTGTTCTTTCATGATCTCACCTCTAATGATATAATATGTTTTGTAGCATAAGATTAATATTTAAGGGGAGCAATATGTATTTTTTTTTTAAATTACAATATACTAGGATTGCATTGTGGCTATCATGTAGGTCGGTTACGATGTGTATAATATGTTAGGACATTAGGTTCCAGTTTCTTACTTGTATTCGGTCGATATTATAGTTTTAATTATAAAGGTAAACGTTTGTGTTATTCTCGTGTTTGTATAACTCTGTTGTCGTGTATATATTGCCTGGAGTGTGTCGTGTTCTTGAAAACCTTGTTTCTGCTTACATGTTGAACCCTAAATCGTAACTTTGTTAGAACATAACATAAATAAAGAGCACTCCATAAGAGTAGAAATCTGTATGTGCTATATGTCTATATATAGCACATATATAGACATCCCTCACGAAGCTTCCCCAGCGAGTATTCCCCAGCGACATGTCGCTGGGGATACCTTTCCCCAGCGACATGTCGCTGGGGAAAGCCCCGACATGTCGCCAGGGAAAAGGGCTATTGTTGTAGTGATGGTTAAAGGGGTAAATTAGTAAACCAAAAAGCGCTTATGAAGTATCGAGAAACAGTAGCAAACTAATTTTGAGAGTAGATCCAATATATGAAAGGTGTTCTAGATGTGTATGTTCTTCTTGCAGCTAAAGGGTCAACTGCATCGGCCTTCTGACTATGACATTCATTTAAACTATATAAAATATTGCGTATATATATAAAGATTTAGCATCGTTTGATTGTTTAATTCTGTCAAATTGCAGCTTTTGGAGTCAAGAGTGAGTTGGGGAGATAATGGGCTCTAGACATGATGAAAAGAGAATGAATGTAGAAAGTGATAGACTAAGCAGTTTACCAGATGATCTTATCCATAAAGTTCTCTCGTTTATTAGCCTTCAACAGGCCATTGAAATGAGTGCTTTGTCATCTAGATGGAGATATATCTGGACTTCAATGCCTTATCTCGATTTTCAACTAAAGGTTTTGTTTGGGCTCATAATAAATTAAAAGTTGCTCCTGCTACCCAGCCGAGAGCCTTAAGCATTGTACAAGGACGTGCTGTAGGAGTAACCCTTAAGAACTTTTCCAAATATGTTACTCTTCGCCATGATAATCAAGTACAACTGTCTTCTGCTAACCTCAGTTTTCACAGAAAAGCTACTCAGTTGGTTATTAGAAAAATTCTTAACCATCTGTTTTCTCATAATCTTGAGCAACTGAGCGTTGTATCATTTCAAAATAAGATTCCGGTTCATCTTTTTAGTTCTCAGTCTCTTAAACATCTTATGTTGACGCAAAAATTTAGTTGTGCACATTGCACACTCACATCAACTTGGGACTTACCATCCTTAACAACATTGTATCTCGAAGGTATCACATTAACAGAAGTAAGCGATGGTGATTTTTTAACCAACTGCACAAATTTGAAGAATCTCACTCTAAATTATTGCCAAATAAGAGGAGGGGTTAGTATTTGCCTCCCTAAACTTTCCCATCTGACACTTGAATATGTACGTTGCATTACGGTGAATGTGATAGCGCCTCAACTCAAGAATCTCAGTATTAAACAATATGAATTTTCTACACGCATTTCTTTAGATGCTGTCCTTTCTTTGGAGAAGGTTGATCTCTCTATTATTTATCCGCGCGATGCTCGTGGAATTGTTAGTCTGCTTGGACAATTTCGTAGTGTCAAGTTTCTTACGCTTAACTTGGAAATACTCGAGGTATGTTGCTATTTGTTGTTTTATAATGTGCATGATAAAATTGATGTGTTTGTGCATTATAGGAATCGGGGATGTGGATTTTTCCTTGTAGAGTTTATTTGCCTTCTTTTTATTTACAAAGTTAAAAAATGAAGATAAAAAGAAAACAAACTTTGTTAGTTTTTATATACAAAGTTCTTACAGTGAATGACTCTACTGAAGAATTTCTAAAACTGCAATGTTATGAAATCAGTACGAATTATGTTCATTAAAGAACTATGAAAACGGGGAGAATGAACTCTATCTTGCAATTTTCTTTTCTATGCAACAGTTAGCCAAACAATTTTTGTATATATACACAATTTACTTTGTAACTTTTTCTGCAGTTACTTTCTTCATCTGTTGAACTAATCTCATATCAACCATCACCATTTGCTAATTTGAAGAGTTTAAAGATTTATCCAATACGTAAGGAAGTACATGAGAAAGCAACTGTGTCTATTGTAGTGGAAAACTTTTTCCTGGATAGTTCTCCAAGTGCGACACTCACAATGGTTTTACGCGAGGTACGTACACACACCTTATAGTATATATGTTGGTACATATATGCGCTGCAACATATTGCTCTTATTTCTTTGAGTTAATATTGAAGATAGTTTTGATGCACTATATTAGAAAGGGACAATGAATTGGGAATTTATGGTCATAAAGGGAGAACATTTATATATTTTATTTTTCAAATGATAGTGTAAACCTTGCAGGAGATTAGAATGTACAAACTTATGGAAGAATTGCAGGGGTTGCTAAACCAGTGGAAAACAAATAGCGACAAAAACACAGGTCATGTGGATCAAGGGGAAGTTGAGGATCAAAGGGCACAGCAAGAGACCATAATGGAGTCCCAGTGCGGAGAAAGGTTGGCAGAGATCAAAAGCTATTGGAGTGACTTTAAAAAGTGGTCTGAGGAAGGGGATAAAAGGACTTGTCGCATCATTTCAATGTTGCAGGAGATTGAAAGCTTACTGATAGAGCTGCCTGCATCAAAGAGGGCTAAGATTCAACCAATGTGTTCAAGTCTGTATGCCGAGGCCGACACTTTAATGGATAATATGATGGATCGTGTGAGGATCCAATTTCATAAGAAGCCAAGAGTGATTGTTTCATTCTATCAAATTGCAGCTTTTGCCGTCAAGAGTGAGTTGGGGGAGATAATGGATTCTAGACATGATAAAAAGAGAATGAATGTAGAAGGCGATAGGCTAAGCAGTTTACCGGATAATCTTATCCATAAAATTTTATCTTTTATTAGCCTTCAACAAGCCATCAAAACAAGTACTTTGTCATCTAGATGGAGATATATTTGGACTTCAATGCCTTATCTCAATTTCTCAACTCAAAGTTTCTCAGCGTTTAACAAGTTCTCCAAATTTGCTACCCAAGTGTTATCTCGCCATGAGAATCAAGTAGAATTGTCTTCTGCGAACCTCAGTTTTCACGGAAAAGCTAGCCAGGTGTTTATTACGAAAATTCTTAACTATGTGTTTTCTCATAATATCGAGCAACTAAGCGTTGTATCATTTCAAGATAAGATTGATATCAGATTTCCAGTTTATCTTTTTAGTCCTGAGTCTCTTAAACATCTTATGTGGCCGCAAAAATCTAGTTTTGCGCATTGCACACTTACATCAACTTGGGACTCACAATCCTTAACAACATTGTATCTCGATGGTATCACATTGAATGAAGTAAAAGATGGTGATTTTTTCACCAACTGCACAAATTTGAAGAATCTCACCTTAAAAAGTTGCCAGATAAGAGGAGGGGCTAATTTTTGTCTTCCTAAACTTTCGAGTCTGACGCTTGAACATGTATATTGCATTATGGTGAATGTGATAGCGCCTCAACTCAAGAATCTCATTATTGAAAATTATGATGTTTCTACATTCATTTCTTTAGATGGTGTCCTTTCTTTGGAGAAGGTGGATCTCTCTATTAGCCATCCGCGTGATGCTTGTAGAATTGTTAGCCTGCTTGGACAACTCTGTAGTGTCAAATATCTTACTCTTAACTTGGAAATAGTCGAGGTATGTTGCTATTGTTTGTTTATAATGTGCATTTTTTATATTGTTGTGTCTGTGCCTTATAGGTATTGGAGTGGGGCTTTTTCCTTGTATAGTTTTGCTTGCTGATTTTTGAATTCATCTGGCTTTTCGAAGTTTTTTACAAAGTTTCTCATTTTTTAGTCTTGTAAGTACATTTATAATTCCTAAAGTCCAAAAACAAAGATTAGAAGAAAACTAACTTTGGTGTTTTTTATACCAAGTTCTTACATATGGGGCAAGAACAAATGCTTGCATTTGATGGCTCTACCGATGAATTTCACAAAACTGCAATGTTGTTATTGTTTTCCATTGGATAATTAGCTCAAAGTGTTTCTCGCTTGCTGCAAAATTCTTTTGGGAGTATCAACTGCGTAATCATATTGACTGGTGCAACGTCATCACTTGATAATTCGGTCATATAGTACACACAGAGGAAGATTAAGAAATAGGCGTGTTTAACTGGAAAAATTTAGATAGTTACACGCTAAAGAATTTTGTGGCAAGTTAGATACATTTTGAACTAGTTATCTCTTTTTTATATAATTTATTGAGTTTCATGCGAATTATATATATGCAAGAACAATGTAGGGGAAGGATCTCAATATGATTTATACTGAATGCTATCTTTCAAATTTTCTTTTCTAGGCCAGTTAGCCAAACACTTCATCAATGATTTACATTCATATATTTCCGTTCATATACAAACAATTATTTGTAACTTTTTGCAGCTTCTTTCTTCCCGGGTTGAACTAGTCTCGCATCAACCATCACCATTTGCTAATTTGAAGAGTTTAAAGATGTATCCAGTATGTAGGATATCACAAGGGGAAGTAAATGTGTCTACCGTAGTAGAAAACTATTTCCTAGGTAGTTCTCCAAGCGTCACACTCACAATGGTTTTACGTGAGGTATTTACGCCATATAGTATGTTAGTACATTACATATATATACCCTGCAACATACTTATTGCTCTGATTCATAATAGATTTGATACACTGTATTTGAAAGGCACAATAAATTGGTTACTTATGATCATAATTAGACAATATCTGTACACATATATATTTAATCTGATACATGGAAACTCTGCAGGAGATTACAGCACACAAACTTATAAAAGAATTGCAGGGGTTGTTAAAACAGTGGATAGCAAATAACGACAATAACACATCTCATTCGGATCAAGGGGAAGTTGAGAATCAGAGGGCACAACAAGAGACTATAATGGAGTCCCATTTTGGAGAAAGGTTGACACAGATCAAAAGCTATTGGGGTGAATTATATAAGTGGTACGAGGAGGGGGATAGAAGGACTTGTCGCATCATTTCACTGTTGCAGTTGATTGAAAGCTTCCTGAAAATGCTGCCTGCGTCACACAGGGCTAAGATGCAACCAATGTATACTAGTCTGTATGCTGAGGCTGACACTTTCATGGATAATATGATGGATCGTATGAGGATCCTATGTGATAAGAAGCCAAGACGTTGATTTTATGTGATTACATAATGAAGATTGGCTATGTATTTATACTGAAATCCAATAGCTTAATAAGTAAGACAATTGCAAACCTAAAACCATAATGGACCACCAAACCCAAAACATACTTAGGTTTTGGGCGAAATAAGTCAAACCGTCAACGTCCAACAGTCAAACGGTCAACGGATCAAATTCACTAAGACATAACTTATCCATCTAATACTCCCCCGCAGTTTGAAACTGCAGACTTTCAAACGAGACAAACTGAACTAAAAAAAAGATAACATAAATATGTTGCAAATGCTCGCTTCTTTTTGTCTTCTTCTACTCATCTTCATCTTCTCTTTGTTGGTTCTTTAGCGGAAGCATAATTGTAATTCGTGGCTAATAGAGGTTCAATAAGTTGTAAGTTAGGCGATTTAATCCTACAAATTATTCAGACTTGGGCTCCTCCTTTGCGTGACGATTTTTATTTTATGAGTCAATGGCTTGCTTTGCGCCTTTAGTGCGGGACCGACACAATTTGCAAAACCAACTATTTATTGAAAATCTACAATGATCGCCGTTTTAAAACGTAAGTAAGAGACAAAGGAGTGATGGATATATCAATATAATAATGGGATGGTCGTTAAGGACGCTAAGGGTTTTTTTTTTCTGAATGAATGTTAAAAGCCGCTTCTTCTTTTCCTCATCTTTTTTTTAGCGGCAAGCATAATTGCATTTTGACAGCATAGTTGTTTTATTGGCTTGCGGCATCCTCCTTTATTACGTGACGGTTTTTTTTTACGTCAGGCTTGCTTTGCCTTTAGACAAGGTAGTGGCATATTTGATAATCAACTTTTGTTTCATCACGACAATGTCATCTTCGATCAAATGAAAACAAATAGAGGAACAAACACTAATATAGTTGATTCATGGCAGACTCAACATTTTTTTTTCGATTTGACGGCTAGGTTTTAAGGGTTTATACTGCATTGAATACGAAAAATGAGAAATCCTAAATTAAAACAATAAAGCAAAATAGCGGAATCCCTCCATCATCGGCGAGTAGCCATGACCGAGGATAGCAAATTTGTTGGTGGAAATCTTACCATAGCGCTCTGATACCTGAATGTAAAATAACAAAGATAGTGTATAAATATTGATTGTGATAGTTGTGATTAACATAATGAGATGCTATTAGTATTATACTAAATACATAGCTCAAATAAGTAAGGCAATGCAAACCCTAAAATACATAATGGATCCCAAACCCACAATTAGTTATGAGGCCAATAAGTCCTAAAACCGTCAACGGACACACAGTCCTACGGTCAAAACGGTCAAACTAACATAACTTAGCCATCTAATAATATGATGGATCGTATGAGGATCCTATGTGATAAGAAGCCAAGACGTTCAAATGTCCACTTTCATGAACATGCTCCACCATCACAACAGCTTTCTTAGAAAATTGTAAGTATTTTATTTCCCAGATATTCCCATACTCTCATCTAATAAATGTGTTCAATATCACAAGACGTTGGTACGACATTGCCTTCTGCTTTGTTTTAAGTACCAAACTCCTAATTTCTCTAGTGTGATAGTCAGCCACCTTAGCTTTCACCATTTTGTGCTTATGGACTCAACCACTCAAGGACGTACGTTTTTTTTGCATTTATTGTGCGTAAATAAAAATAATCTCATGATTTTGAATTTCTAGTTGTAATTACCTAAAGATACTTATTGGATGTCGATGACAAGTCATGTCATTAGATTTTGTAGTTCCTTTACATCTCGATGTATGTTACTGTGAACATATATGGGATGTTCGTGAAAAAACCCTATTGGTGGCTCCCCTGGATACAGTTAATTGTTTATGTCGTAACATATATTTAACTTCTCCATGTCCTAAGATTTTGCACAGGATAATGTGTCAGATTCTTTAATGGTTGTAATTCTCGAATGTGTGTACCAGAGAATGCCAAATGAACATGAACTAAAGTTGTAGTCGAGAATTGCATTCAAGTGAAAATCAAAGATTTCAAAAACTTCCATGCTCCTGGTTAATTCAAACCTTAACATACAACAATGAATGCAAGACCAAAGTTACTGATTTCAAATCAAAGCTTTTAGAAACAAAGAAGAAATACTCCTGAAACTTACTGATACATGCAGAACACTCGCCACTTGAATCAAACAATCTCATTGCGTTCACAATTGTGACATCACATGTTATATACCATCTGGCACAACCTATGGTCAAAACAAACATATATAGATGTTAGGTTGTAAGGTTATAAGTCCATGCAACATTCGCTCCCGGCCCATAGCATCTTCAACTGTAGTAAACCAACCCATATGGTCTCACTAAACGTTTCTCTTTTTTACACCAGTTGGGACTGGGTCCCATGTGTTGATTACCAACCAACGCGTTTGGATCTAAGCTCTTAATACGTCCTTATGCTACAATTTTAGTGCGATTTATAATACTCATAAGATAAGCTGTAGCTCCTACTTACATATAGTACGTTTATGGTGAATAAAATGATCACGTTAACTAGCCATCATTAATGTTATTACACGGCCTTCGAAACTAAAAACCATACCCGTAACGGTTGAGGTTCATTTCTACTATGGGAAGATGTGTTTATGCCACACAAACACTTGACTGGTAGGAAATTTTTCACTCAGCTTATAACTTGACGGGTGACACATCTGGTTTAGTTTTTATAATTATATTGTTTCGTTTAGAGTAGTACATCATGCTATCATTAGAGCATAAATCAAGTCCATCTGGTGAACGAAGACGAGACAGTGCAATTCTCTAACCTTTAAGAAACCCAACACATAATTAGATGCGTACTAGGTTCCTCTTGATTGAACTCCCATTACATCATTTAATACATGGACATGAAATCTATTCATGGATCACTTTCGGTAGAAAACATAAGATCAAGAAATTCTTCCAAGCCTTCCTTGATAAAGACATCCAACTTGTAGTCATCTTGGTCCTTGATTATACTAAAATTAAAATAACTTAACAAACTAAATTATTACTTCGAACCCTTGACCTCATTGCTTGATGGCTTGATACAAGAATGCTTTATCACTTTGCTAGAACAGTTATATAGTTATGTAATGGGCAAAAGTCATGAAAATGTTAGTAACTTATCACTTTTTGCTTTATCGTGTAGCAATTTTATCTTTTCTTTTTGTATACATCATACTTTTGAATTACGTCTATATGTGTTTTTTTGACTATTTTACCCTTTTATCAGCACTCATATTAACGGGAGGGGTAAAATGGTCACAAGATAAACACAATAAACGGAATTTAGAAGTATGATGTATATCATAGGGAAAAATAAATATGACTACACAACAAAGCAAAAAGTGACAAGTTAGTTGCTTTTTTTTTGTCTTTTGCCCGTTTTGTATTACTCTAAAAAGATTTATGTAAAATTTTGTTTAGGAAAAATCATTAAAAGTTTAGGAAGTTACTATTCATTAAATTGTAACTTCCTAAAAGCATCCACGATGAGAGGTTTAAGAAGAGCTTTAAAACATTTTAAAAACTTTACTAGGAGGGTACCCGCGTATTGCGGCGGCTAGTACCTTGTGATTAAAGTCTAGCCATCAACAAAATATGGGAAAACAATTTTTTTATCAGGATTAAAGGCTTAGCCACCGAGCTGATTAACCGGAGAACAACAAAAAGAAAATGCTCATTGGTCCAGCCCGGTTCACCAGTTCTTACCGGTTCCGACCGGTCCTTTCCGGTTCATTTTTGGACGACTTTTATTGGCTAGCAAACCGATGGCAACTCCAGTTCTCGGTTGAACCAGTTGGTCCGGTCCGGTTTCAAAACCATATGTACTATAACATGTGCCTTATTAGTTTGTACATCGTGTATAATAACATGTGTTTTTTATTTTAAGGGTGTTTTAAGAATAACATTAATTAATATATTTAATTAGTTTATATTTTGTGCTTTAAATGTTGTGATGTTTAATCTTCAATGTTTTAAGTTTAAGGAATTAGCGTGTACAATGTGCTTCTTCTTGTGGTGAAAGGTTGTAGTGAAATGTTGCATTAAAAATTGTATAATGTGCATCAATACTTGTATTACTTAATTCTTTGCATTGAATGAAAAGAGAGATATTAATTTGATTTATATGTAGTATAGATTTTCCATTTCAGGCCGATGGTGAGTTTTAAATATATGATTTACGTTCATTTGGATACTAAAGTTTTATTGGATACCGGGGGACTTTTTCCCACCATCCATCTTCATCTTATCCAATGATTGAGATTAAATTGCCTATTTACACTAAAGGGGTATTTTTGTACAATATATTTATTTATTTTTTTCATAAACATCTCATAATACACACACATAATGTGTGTTTTCTCCAGCACCACCTTTTTTCTCTCTTTTTTTTCTCTCTCTACACCGATCCACAAAGAATCGATCGATCAACACAAAAAAATAATCGATCGATCTTCGATCCATTATCTCCTTCTTCAATTGATTAACATCAGGTTAGATTCATCAGATCTGTTCTTATTTTAGCTTATCTGATGTGAATAAGCTTATTAATTTATTATCATTTAAATTTATGAGCTTATAATTCAGTTTATTTGAACAAATGATCTGAATTAATTGTTGCTAGAGATAAGCTACCTTATTAGATGATCTATGTAAATAAGTTTATTAATCATCATCATCTGGATTTATTTTGCTGAATTATAAGCTAGCTTATTAGCTTATTTTGATGAATTATAAGCTATCTTGTTAGCTTATTTATGTTTCTAGTGTTAGTAAGCTTTATTATTAGCTTTTTTTATGTTCTGAATAAGCTCTATTAGATTAATTTGTTCATATAAGCTGAATTAAGGTGCATTTAGCTTATCAGTTAGCAATAAGCAGTTTAAGTAGCTTTTGGTTTACGTGTTTGATATATCATATATGATATATCATATATATCATATATGATACTTTTCATACGTATATCATATATGATATTGCTTTGTTATATATATGGCATGTGATTATCATATATGATATTTTATTTTTCCAAAAAACAGTTTACTTATTCTTTTATATTCATTTTATATTTTCAGGATTGAAGAACATGAATGCTTGTTCATTATGTGGAAGTTTTGATCACAACAAGAGTAGGTGCCCTAAGAGGTTTGAAGATCAAGAACAAATCGTGGTTCAACATTAAGTTGTTGTTCAAGAAGAAATTGTTGTTTAAAAAAAATACTCTTTTATGTTTGATTGTTATAAGAACAAGTGTTATAATTCTTTTTTCACTTAAATTTTGTTATTTTTGATCTTACATGAATGCGATTCTATTATATATCATATGTGATATTCTAGGAAATCATATATGATTTTACATCAGATTCTTTTATATTTGAATTATCATATGTGATATTTGTATTTTACAATTTGGTAACAAAGTATCATATGTGATTTCTTTCGTAAATCACATATGATTTAACATGATCATCACTGATTTATCAACTATCATACTTGATGTTTAAACAATGATAACATGTGTTCCTGTTCTAATGTTTTTTTATTGGAAGTGATTATGAAGGTGCAATAAAACTTTAACAAAACAGACATAATATTAAAAATCACATCCACAAATGTTTCACCATTTTCATTTCAACATATAACATGAGGACATAGAACCAAGAAAGTTAATCCATTATTGCAAGACATTGTACCAGTTTCCAATGGTTTACAATAATCGTTTGTAGACGTCAAAACTCCATACGGAGATTACAAGAGAAAAACGAAGAATACATTTTGACCGTTAAATGAAAATTCATGAGCTTCTTCATTGAGCTTCTTGGGCCTTTGGATGCTTGCGGTGTTTAAGATGCTTGAAAACAGCCTTCTCTACACAAACAAAAAGATTTGATTTAACTTTCAAGCACATTATCATATATGATATATTATAATGTTAAAGAAGTTAACTTTCAAGCAGATTACTATATATGATATTAGGCACACAACTAACTTTTAATTACTCACCAGAAGACAAAGTTACTTGTATTTTAGTTTCAAGCACATTATCATATATGATACATTATAGTGTTAAAAAAGTTGATTTTCAAGCAGATTATCATATATGATACATTATAGTGTTAAAAAAGTTGATTTTCAAGCAGATTATCATATATGATATTATACACAAAACTAACTTTTTAGTACTCACCAGGAGATCACAAACTGTTTGTATTTTATTTTCAAGCACATTATCATATATGATATAGTAAAAATGCTTAAAACCTAGCTTATATCATATATGATACAGTCCATAATTTTTTACATTTTTTTCAGGCAACTTATCATATATGATTTTTTCACTAACAAGTCATACTATATATGTTCAGCGTAGATTAAGCCATAAAACCTGATAATTCATAAAAATAAGCTAATAAGTTAGCTTATAATTTAACATAATAAATTCAGATGTTTATAATTCATAAGCTTATTCACATCAATCACCTAATAAGTTAGCTTATCATTCAACACGATAAATTCACATAATTCGTCAAATAAGCTAAAAGATGATAAGCTGAATTATAAGTTTATTCATATCAAATAAGCTAAAAAAAATAAAAATAAACAGATCGAATGAATTTTACCTGATGTTAATGAACTGAAGAAGAGATAATCGCTCAAAGATGTCGAAACATGTCTGAATTCGTAAAATTATGTGTTTGTATGTGTTTTTAATGGTGTTGGGTGTGTGTGTGTGTGTGTGAGAGAGGTAGATATCTTTTTGGATGGGTGGGTGGTATTGGTCCCCAAAAATCCAAAAAATAAAGGGTTTCTAATATAACCTCCCTCTAAATATAATGCTTATATGTCATGAAAATGTTCATGATCTTGAACCTATTCTTAATTAAATACAATTGGTATTATAAAACTTTTAAAGGTTTATGCATAACGAACAAAAAATTTTAACACCAAAAGGTTCATAGTTTAATGATACAATAAAACTTGGCATAATTATAAAGCTTTACCATTGTAGATGTTCTGATTTTTGTTTGCGTTGCGAAGCGCCTCGGCGCAACCCGAAGGGCAATTGTTCCTTATAAAAAAATAATAGTGAAACCACACATAACAAACTCTAATATAGACATGCGTTGAACCATTAACAAACCAAGCGAGAACCACCAATAATTTACTAAAATTCTAGACCTCGGACATTTGTATACATATAATAAAAACACAAAAAACTGCTCACTAAAAATTGTACTCCACTACTATGAATTGTGCTACATGCTGCGATATCAAAAGCCAAATCCCGAAAAAATGAATGCATTGCCACATCTCAATCGAACTTGGTTAAAAATCGTGACATAGCTTAAAGAAGAAAAGCTCGCCTATCTATTAAGTAGACTCTAATAGTACGCACAAATATTGATACAACTAGCTTGTCAAAAAGTATACATTGTCGTCGTCACGTGCGAGTTTGATTTTTTCATGTTTAAAACCCGCAACGAGAAATAATCTTTACCATATTAACACCTGAAACCTGAATGCACATCATAAAAGAAGTGAATAAGACATAAAATTGTTGTAAGTAATTGATTTTGACTACAATTGATAACGTGCGTGACTGTCGTCATGATTTTTGCCTTAAAAACACACACACACATATGGATATTATGGAATTCTTTTAAAAAATAAAATGCTAGAACCACACAAAATTTAACAAAAAAACTTTCACACATGATGCGTAATAAAAGTATTTCTTACAAATGAAAAAAATATAAGTGTCATGTCACATATTGTGTGAATTTCTTGTAATTTTTGTATAAATATAGTATTTCTCATTTTTAAAAGCTACTATAGAATATACACAACCGCCACTATACAAGTAATTATTACTATCTAACTAGTTATCTTAAGTGAAGTGATAAATTTGACCATTTGAATATGTTAGTGGACTAGCATTTTTTTTTAACAGCAGATTTTTATTAAAACATTAGCAAGAAGCTAAAAAAGATTACAAAATAACAAAATTAGGGTTTTGTAATCAAGTGACCCAATTAACATTACACTTAGATCGACTAGAGCACCACGTATAAGAAAATTGAACTACATCATCGAATAAGAGAGCACGCCTTGGTTGAGAATTCCCAAAGAGCAATTGATTTCTGAAGCGCCAAATTAACCACCACATCACGTAACAAATACCTTCAAGGAACACCTTCAATTGCTTATGTAAACGAATATTGACAATCCAGATGAGCCACTCGTTATAGGAGTTAAAAGCCACATCTTCAAGTTCCCACCAAATCAAAAAATTTCTCCAAACTTGGCGAGCCAAGGGACAAGCGAAAAAAATATGGGAAGTGGATTCCACAGCCGAATTACAAAGGGGACAAGCAATTGATGGAATATCCATTCCTCTAAGCGAAAGATTAGCTCTAGTAGGTAATTTATCCAAGCAAACCCTCCAAGCATGAACATTTACCTTGATGGGAACGACTCTAAGCCATCTAGTTGGAACTTCAGCTTTCGGCAAGATTGTATTATCAATTAAGATGCGAGAGGATTTAACCGAAAACTCTTGTGAGCCTTCTAAAGACCAACACCATCTATCTGATATATTTGGGAGCACAAGATCAGCAACTTTCGAGCAAAGTAAACCATAATTTTCCTGCTCCACACCACCTCTTGGCATCCTACGAAAAGAATGAGACAAAGAGGGATGACCCATTTTCTCGGCCACACTAATAGATTTACACATCTCTAAAGCATATAACCTTTTATAAAGAACCTTCAACGCAACCTCTCCTAACCAAGAATCATCCCAAAAAGAAGTATTCTCACCGTTGCCAACTTTTTTTTGAATGAAATCCATAAGATTTATACCTTTACTTTGAAGCGAATGAATAGCAAGAATTACGTCTTGCCATGGAGATCTTCTAGGAATCAACTTATGAGTATCTAAAGCTCCTTTGTTACCAAAGATGGCTTTAATAAAACGAGTCCACAAAGACGAACCATCAGTTAGAAATCTCCAAACCCACTTGAAAAGGAGAGCGCGATTATGTGCAAAAAAACTAGAGACACCAAGACCACCATTCTTTTTTGAGGTTAGAACCATATTCCAGCCAATCCAAGCAAGCTTCCTATCAGAACCATCAACTCCATAAAAGAAATTCCGACGAATAGATTCCAAATGATTTAACACGCCAATTGGAACCTTGAATATAGACATATGATAAAGCGGAATCGAGGTAAGAACCGACTTTAAAAGGGTAAGGCGGCCGCCTATAGAAAGGAGTTTAAGCTTCCATTTGGACAATCTCGAAGAAACCTTAGAGATAACATCGTCCCACGAGTTAATTCTTGACATGTTGCTACCAACCTTCACGCCAAGATAATTGAAGGGAGCAGTTAAAATAGAGCAGCCAATCAAAGAAGCTGCAGCTGCAACAACATTTGAGCTAACACCAATCCCCATCAATTTGCTTTTGTGAAGATTAATTTTAAGGCCTGAAGCTAAGTAGAAACACCTCAAAACACTCAATAAAGTTTGAATGTTATTGTTGTTCCACTCACCAATAAAGACTACGTCATCCGCATAAAACAAATGAGAGATCGTGAAAGAGTCGTTTAGAGAGATACCTTTATATAAACCGGCGTTTAAGACTCTCTTGAACGTGAGGTGAAGAGTTTCCATAATCAAAATAAATAAAAAAGGAGAGATGGGATCACCTTGCTTTAAGCCTTTATGGAACTGGAACTCCAAAGTAGGGCTACCGTTAACGAGCACCGATCCCATGGCGTTATTAAGACAACTACTGATCCAATTACGCCATTTTAAGCCAAAACCAAAAGCCTTTAGGGTCTCATCTAAGTAGTCCCATTTCACAGAATCAAAAGCCTTTTCAAAGTCCACCTTAAAAATCATCCCATTTAGCTTTTTAAACTTACACCAAGATAGAAGCTCATTAAGAATGAAAGGCCCATCAAGAATTTGACGATTAGCAACAAAAGCCGATTGAACATCACTTATGAGATAAGGCAGAACTAGACATAATCTGTTGGCCAAAATTTTTGCTATGATTTTGTAAACGCTCCCAATAAGACTTATAGGACGAAAGTCTTTCACAAATTTGGCATCTTGGATCTTGGGAATAAGGGCTATAAAAGAAGAGTTGCATCCTCTAGGGAAGTGCCCATTCACAAAAAAATCTCTGACAGCTTGAAACACATCATCATCAATTGTTGTCCAATACTTACGGTAAAATTCAAAGGAAAATCCATCTGGCCCAGGTGATTTGTTGGTGCCACAATCCCAAACAGCCCTTTTGACCTCTTCATAAGTAACAGGACGCTCCAAATCTTGAACTTGATCTGAAGATAGGCGAGTTGGAAAAGTGAAGTCAAAGCAGATACTAGGAGCTTGGATAGGCGAAAATTGCTTCTTGAAATGAGTAAAAAATTCATTTTTGACTCTGTGAGGTTCCGAAATCCATTCCCCATTAGCAAGAGTCCCACGAATGGCGAGTTGGGATCTCTTTTTATTCATAATACCATGGAAATATTTGGAGTTTTCATCACCTTCAATGGACCATCGGATTTTGGCTTTTTGAGAAATCTCCATGGCGTTCCTATTATTAAGCTCCTGAAGATCATTAAGAAGCGTGATTCTTTTGATAAGAATCTCATCATTACTCTTTCCTTGATCAATAAGCTTATCAACTTCTGAGAGATTTTGTTGAATGTTGATCTTCCTGTCATTTGACCTTTTGTTAGCTTCTTTCGACCAGGCCTTGATAGCAATCTTGAGAGCTTGCAACTTTTTCTTCAACCGAATTAAACCGTTTGGCTCAACAATATTTAATGACTTCCAGGTAGTTTCCACAAAAGAATTGAAACCCTCCATGGCAAACCAAGAATGGAAAAACCGAAATGGAGAAGGACCATAATCATAATTTGTTTCCCGCATAAGGATAGGACGGTGATCAGAAAGGTGTCGATCCAAACATAGAGCTGAAAGATGTGGAAATAAATCCAAAACACCTTCTGAAATAAGATAACGGTCTAATTTACTCATCTTTGAAGCCGACTTGTGAGCCCATGTAAAAGCATAACCTTCTAGGGGAAGATCAATTAAACATGCCGAAGAAATAAAATTGTTAAAAGCAATAGCCCCTTGCCTATTAAACGTAGAACCAAACCTTTCATGTTCCGAACGAACTTCGTTAAAGTCACCCATAATCACGGTATCACCTTCCCATCTATCAATAATCGTACGAAGATAATCCCATAAATCACGCCTTTCATTCAACTCTTGAGGAGCATAAACGGATATAATAAGAAGCTTAGAAGAGGTTGGAGCCCAAGTGCCCATCAAAGCAACAAAATAATCACAAGTAGAAACTTGCTCTTTAACGAACATGTTAGGATTCCACATACATAAGATACCTCCTGAACAACCGACTGAAGATCCTACAACATGGTCAAACATCTGATTTCCCCACAAATCCTTAATGGTGAGTAAACTAATACTCTCCGCTTTAGTTTCTTGAATAGAGGCAAAATTAATTCTATACTTCTGACACAACTCCTTAATCCATCTCCGTTTAGCCTTGTTTCCAAGGCCTTGAATATTAAGAGACAGAAAATTCATTTAACAACATCAAAATCTCCTTGTGAATTAATTATTTCCTGAATGTTTTTTTCACAACCTGCCATATTGTAACCCATGGTTTGGCCAACACTAACCAATTCATCCATTAGATCTAAAATAGATCCACCTACCTTACTTTTAATAGCTCGAGCTCGAGCTTTTATCGAGCTTTTCGAGCTTTCATGTACATAAATTTTTGTTATATATATTTATATAACAATGTAAATATAATGTGAATATTGGTATAATAATTAAATATTTACCGTTGAAGGATATTTAAACCCTGATGCTCAAATATTATGTATAAATTCTTTACTCTTTAGTCCATCACATATTATATTGACCTTATTGATAAATTTGGCTATCGAATACAACATTTGTGAATAAATTCGAGCTTTTCGAGCCGAGCTCAAGCCTTATTCGAATATTATTCGAGCCGATCTCAAGCTTTGATGATTAAAGCTTGTTAAGCTATCGAGCCGAGCTCGAGCCTAACTTGTGATTTTCGAGCCGAGCTCAAGCCATGTCAAGCTCAAACTCGGCACTCCTAGTGAAAGTTTTCAAGTTACGCCATTATGCATGTTTTAGTGGTGAGTGACATGTAGCATTTCACATTTTGAGAGTAACCGGAACACAATCTACATACATCGCTTTTGTAGCCCTAGCACTCACAACTTCATATTCAAATAAATATATGTGAGATGTGTTCCGATTATACAAAAGTGATGTGTCAGGTTGGAGTAAATAAGTACGTTTTGGCATCATAGTATGTAAGTGTTATGATCCTAGTCCTATAAGTATAATAATTTCACAACATGTTTTCAAGTGTAAACAATATAAAGGAAGCTAGCAAATACTAAGTAACATATTTGTTGTAATAATCCCTCACTTTACCAAAAAACAAAAACTAAGTATTTATAGAGGAGCAAATTATCCCACATTGGTGGAGATTGTAACCAAAAGTGGTATATATGTAGAATCATATAAAAAACGATTAGTTTAGATAATAATGAATTTTGTTGCTTGCTAACTTGTCACCGCGCTATCGTTACGCGAGTGGCGTGCTGACAAAGATACAAGCATAGAATTATATTCCGTCCTAATTTTATTTTATTTTTTAGTTTTAATATTAGGATATTACCCTTACTTATCAACTTAAACGATTTGATCCCAATGTTTGTTTAGTTTACCATGACTATTTATTTAGCTTTCTCGTGTTTTTGAACTTGACATATAGTCATATTTTCACTAAGTTGTATCCTATTATAAATACTTAAAAAGGTTTGTAAACGAGCCAATCCTAAATTTGACCATGCTCGGTTCGTTTAGCATCAGAACGCTCGATCTTAGTGTTGCAAAAATCAGCCTAGGCCGATTAATCGGCGCCTAGGCGTTAGGCGGGGATTAACCGCCTTGATTTTCATTAATCGGTTTGGTCAATAATCGGTCAACATACCGATTAATCGGATAAAAATCGGCCTAATCGGGCATTAATCGGCCAAATCGGACAAAATCGGCTAAATTAGCAAACTTGGTTACGGATAAAAATCGGACAAATCGGGGACTAATCGGCTAAATCGGACAAAAAATCGGAAAATCGGAACATATTTTCAAATTTTTATAATTATATATATATAAAGTCCAATCCGATTAATCCCCGATTAATCCCCGCCTAACTGATTAATCGCTAGGCTGTACCTGATCTCCCAGCGAGTGCTTAGCGATTTTTGCAACCTTACTTTAATACTGACACAACCACTGGCATATAAAACCTTGTAAACACCAACTTCTATCAAAGGGTTTGAGATATTAAGAGTATTGTGGCTCGCGTTCGTTCATATCTTGAGAACAGGATACGAACATCTCATTTACAAATGGTTCCATAGATCAGAGCGCCATGGGTCGCGTTCCTTCATATGTTAAGAATAAGGATACAGACATCTCATCTAAGTATCCCTGGGTGAAGTTTTTGATGAACATGTATCGTTCACCATCCCAAAAATAGAATTTGCAAGTCTTGCCAGAGGTTAATAAGGATAGTTTGGCATCAGCAAAGCAACAAAAGAGGACCTCAAATATCGTCTCATCCTTGGATGTGAGAAACAGCGTAGCTAGAAGCAATAAGGGACGTGAGGTTGGAATTTGACCATGTTTATAGGATGAAGTCTACGGAGGATAACGAGACCACCAATGGTGGGCACGTCTAGAATTGCAACGACACGAGTTTGGCATTTTAGGGATCGCTAACTACCATAAGGGGATTAGCAATCTGCTACATGACTGGAAATACGACCGTGACACTGCCAACAAACTTTTTGCAACAATGTCTTGATAAAAAATCCCTCAGTCTCGGTTGTAGCGGGTGTAGCTACAGGCGATGGTACAGTCAGCGATATAATGGGTGATGAAACAGGTAAAGGAACAATAGAAGGTGATGGAGAAATGGGAAGTGAACCAGACGTCCACTCAAGTGAAGGTGGTGCTGGTAGTGGGTAAGCAGGAACATCAATATAAACCATACCGTCCTTCGGGTCTGTCTATGTGGTGAGTGTGGGTTATTTAGATGCCGACACCTTCTATGGTCTCTCAGACTCTGGTGCAGATCCAAAACCTTGTCCGACCTTAAACGTACTGTATACATGATCCTCCTCTAATGCTAACTCTCGGCGCCTCAACGCTCTATACCCAAGTCTTAAAGGCGCGCTCACATCTGTCCCCACAACCGGAACTGCCTGCTGGGGGTACAGCCTCCTCCTCCTCCTCTAAACCAAGTCCATCACTCTCTACACTATGACCCTCGTCATCTAAACCATGACTCTCATCATCTAAACCATGACTCTCATCATCCATACCATGACTCTCATCATCCATATCGGGGCCCTCGATCACCGCAGCAAGACGTTCGTCCCCCGCAGCAGGATCCTCATCCTCTGTAGTAGGACCCTTATCCTCTGCGTCCTCGCTCACACTGTCAGAATCTAAACTCTCCTCTATCTCCTCATCCTCCTCATCATCATCCTCCTTACTATCCTATACTAACTCAGACGTACCCTGATAACGCATTCGTGAAGGAAGGTCTGCGTGTGATGTAGACAGCGAATCTCTCTAAGAGGACACTAAACCTCTTACAAACGCGACTCAGACATAGCTGCCACCTCTGCCATGCTGGCAGAGAGGCCCGGTGACATCGCAGGTGGAACACACACAACTATACGTGCTGTCCTGCGAAGAATGTAAACCAAAGTGGGTAGAGTACTCTTAGGTAGTGATGTAGGTGGTGCTACAACGAGGGGTGACTCAGGTGTCTCAGTCTCAACAGGGTCCTCGATAGGCTCAGACTCAGTGTCTGTCCCATCTAAATAAACCTGCCTAATAGCTTATATGGATCTCAGGAAAGTGGTACGAGCACTCGGAGCTCTTGTCAGCCTGATGTGGAAAATTTTGGGGTAACTACACTTGGGTAGACATCCTGTTGATAACACGATTAAATGGGTATAAGTTTAAATATTATTATCCAAATTATCAGCATCATTATACTTACATATACAAATCATATAGCGTTTAAGAATTAGACATTCGTAACCTTTATATTAAATATTTAATATATATATATATAATATATCTATTAGATTTATATATATATATATATATATATATATATATATATATAGTGACATTTTTTCTTTGCAGACCCATTTTTTTGTACAGAACTACAGAAACCATTTATGAGGAATATATAGACATTAGATGGAGTTGATGGAAAGGTTAAGATTAAAAATGTCATAATTGTAATTAACTAAAAGACTTGGTTAAGTTTAGAAATGAAAGAAAGGGTATTAATGGTATTTACTAATTACTATTTTTTTTAAATTCCTACACACGTTTTGGAAACTGATTAAAATCAGTTACAGAATTTCTTTTATCTCATCTCATACAATTATCTCTTTCTCAAACCCTTAGCCTCCACTATAAACCCCAAATTCATTATTCACAAGATCCGGATCCACTTAATTCGGCGGCACTACACACCCGACACCCATCTATGGGTCTGTAGTGTCGTTCTTATGGTATTTTTGAAGTTATTACGTGGCTATTTTAATATGATCTATTCTTTTTGGTTTCTAAATCAATCAAAAGACATGAATGAAACAACTAAGAGGTATGATGCGTTCTTTTGTCTACATGATTAATTTATCATTCATTTTCCTTGTGTGTGATTTGTGTAATTAATCGTGGTGCAATCTAAAAAAAATACCAATGTATTCGTCATATGTTTTTTTCTGTTGCGTTCCGTTCTAAGGGGTATGTATATTGTTTTCTTTAATTCATGTACGTTGAGGTCTAGCTACAACAAACTAAATTTTGTTATATAATATTTCATCTGCGACATGTGCATCTTACTGCTTTATGTGTGTTGTGGTTTAGATTTACTTTCACTCTATTATTTATTTTGTAAGGTGTAACTTTGAATTTTAAAGTAGTAATCACTGAGGAGCGTATGTGTGTATCAAGAAAGGAGCATAAACAAACTTTGATCATTTAGATATATGTGAAAATGATGTCTTACTCTTTTGCCGTATACACATGTAGTTCACTAGAATCAACATTAATGACAAGAACCATAAGTAAATCTTATCAAACATGAGAAAAAGACAAGGATGGTCATTTAGATGAAAAAGAATGCGGGTGCATATCTGTTTTAATGTTGATATAAAATCAAAAAAATATGTATGCATGTATGTATTAATTTGTGCATTAGTGTT
The DNA here is from genome assembly GCA_026074375.1 of Tanacetum coccineum. Classification (NCBI taxonomy): domain Eukaryota; kingdom Viridiplantae; phylum Streptophyta; class Magnoliopsida; order Asterales; family Asteraceae; genus Tanacetum; species Tanacetum coccineum. The sequence continues at coordinate 10,593 of BQNB010065812.1, read as the reverse complement.
TACTGGTTGTTCATAATAATACAAAAATTATTTGTAATTTCCGGTATTAAAAAGATTCAAGTATAAAATGACACAAGTGTTGATCATGATAAAGATGTAAAGACACTAGTATAGAATGAGATACAAGTACATTGACGAGAAAGCATAGCGTGCATATACATTCTTGAAACGGTGCTCATATGTTCTAAGGAATTTGATGAGAATGTGAAGAGTGCATCTATGGATGACACAATCAATAGGAGAACCACCGTTGTCTGGAAGAGATTGATCAACGAATGCACTTGTGTTTTTAGAAGCCGTGCATATATGTTAACTAAATGCGTGCATGTATCATTGAGAATCATGATAGTTAAGTTTGAATTTAAATGAGTTCACAAAAGGATCGTTGTGGGAACCATCGTAGAAGTAGTAATTAGTTGTGTGGCTTTTTAACCTTTTAACTTTATTTAACTATATATTTTTTTAACTTTATCTGTTTTTGTTTTACTTATACGTAGTATCATTTATTTTTAATTGAATTGTAATATGCAACAATTAAAGACTGAAATGTATTTTATTACCGTAATTCACTCACATTGGTTTAAAGCTTTTTCCCTAACACCCAAGCAACCAATATGAGAAACTACCAAAATTCATTTGTTTACACCAATGTGGGAGACTTTGTTCACACTTGCAAACATGTTATAAAATCGTTACGCTTAGAAGACTAGGATTATCACTTGCAAACATGTATGTACGATGTGTTCCGGTTATATCTAGAGTCACTATATATGTTAGCTAGTTGAACACGAACACATAAAACCACATTAGATGAAAATGTTGATAGAACTAGTAACACAGACTAGATATAGACATGAAACTAACTGTCAGTTACCACCTTAGTGAATCATTCAATCATGACGCTGTTGGCCAAAAATTCGTTGGGAGTGTGTCGGTCGTATTTCCACTCATGCAGTAGATTGCAATCCATTAAATGCCACGCTTCATGTTCGAAAAATTTACCTCGCGATACTTAGATGAGATGTTCGTATCCTTATTCTTAACATATGAAGGAACGCCACTTATGGCTCTCTGATGTGCATAACTATTTGAAGATGAGATGTTTTAATCCCGTTCTTAAGATATGGACGAACGCGAGCCAGAACACTCTAATAGAAATTGATTATTACAAGGTTTTATGTGCCCGCACGTTGTGTCGATATCAAATTAATAGTTGCATTCGAGATTCCAGATTGAGCTTTGCACCTAAGACGTATCATATATAGGTTCCCCACAATAACAGTCCAAAAGACTACCTTTTATAGTCTTCAATATTAATTGTTCGTTACCTTGTCTTGATCATTTTCAGAAGAAAAAAAAAGAAAGACACGAACATTCATTGAGAATCAAAATAGTTACTGTAAGTTCGAATTTCAACGAGTTCACAACGCTCGTTGCGCGAAGGAAAAAAAGTCCCATAACAAAGAACATGAAAGCTAAATTCACAAGTTATTTGTTTGGTAGTCTCAATAAATATAAAGCCATGGTAAACTAAACAAACACTCAGATCAAATTATTCAAGTTGATAAGTGAGAGTAATATTAACTTATTAAGTCCTTAAATAAGTGTCCATGACTTTCGAAGCCAATTTTCTTCAACTTTGACCTTAAATTATTTTGTTTGTATTATATGATACTTGATAAAAATCATACTAATAAAAATACATTATTATCTAAAGTGATCATTGTTTATATGATTCTACATATATATACCCACTTTTGATTACAATCTTCACCAATGTGGGATTAGTTTTTGTTTTGTGTAAAGTCATTACAAATTTACAATAAGTGTGTTACTCCGCTTTCTTTAATAGTTCAACCTTGCAAGCTGGTTGATACTATTATTACGTTTTAAGAGTGATTATCACACTTACATATATACTATGATGCCAAAACATACTTATTTACTCCAACCCAACACATCACTTTTGTATAACCGGAACATATCTCCACATAGATTTATTTGGATATGAAGTTGCAAGTGTTAGGGCTGCATTAGCGATCTATGTAGGATGTGTTCTGGCTATTATCAAGAGTCACTATATACATTAGCTAGTTGAACACGAACACATAAAATCACACATAGTAAACAAAAACCACACTAGATAACAATGTCGATACAACTAGTGATTAGATAGAGACATGAAACATCCTGTCAATTTCCACCATAGTAGATCAAATCACAAGTAATTTTTTTGCAGACACTCAAAAAATAAATAGTCATGGTAAACTTAACGTATTTCAATGCATTTTTATCTTAACTAACCATTTCTATATGATTCTAGATATATGTCCACTCTTGGTTACAACCTCCACCGATTTTAAATATATTCATTTTTTCGGAATGCAGATGTTTTAAAAAATTTGTATTACAATTCTTATCTAGCTTATAGAATACATTTCTTAACATTTAATCATGTGTCTGCCATGGTAAGAACATGCTAAAAAGGGATATGACTCAATGTTTACTCTTATTTTCTTTCAAAATTGTCTCTCCTAAAGACTTAAATCAGCGAGGAAACTCAATCTTATAAGAGTCGTATTGTTTGAGATACAACCATCAATAGAATTTACTACCCACTGCAAAAAATATAACAACATTTTCACACTTTTAAAAAGTGTGTACAATTTTATGAGTTTATTCTCGTGTCAAAATTGAATACACTAATAAGGGTGAAAAGATTAAACAAAACATAATCATTTACTATTTTTACAATTCTTATCTAGCTTATAGAACTAGTGTAATACTCGTGCCTTGTACGGGTCATGCGTAAAAAATGAACCATTTTTCTTTACATAAAGAGTGGATATATATTTGGTTGTGCAGAGTTTCTCGGGCACGTGTTGAAGTCGAGTTATATATGTAAAACATTTGTTGAAGAATTACTTTCGGGCACCTATGTGGTTTGACATTTTGATTTGAACGTAAAGAGTGGATATATATTTGGTTGTGTTTTGTGGGTAATAATGAATCGTTGCCATTGCTTCGCGACGTGTAATAAAGATAAATATTTTTATTAGGGAAAATCGTAACAATTCTTGCACCGAAAAACGTTATAAGTACTTAACATAATAAAGCAATAAAAACCGCGTAGATTAGTCGGTAAAAAATTTCTAAAAAATTATAATTTGCACATTTATTTTTATGTCCCTATTTCCTTTGTTAGTTTTAAGGTATTTGTGATTGAGGTTTTTACTTTTCATTTGTGGTTTGAGTTACAAAATTGTACTTTATAGTTTGATTTTATGTTGGTGACTTTTTAGTCTCACGTTGTGATTAAACATATAAATTATTTCTCTAAAGCACTATAAACTGATCGTTGCGGTGCAGAATTAATTTAACTTTTTCAAAATTTGTTGTCTAAGGTTTGAGATTTTAAACATGATTTACCCTTTTTGACTTAATGTGTAGTCTTGTGTCTTATCATAGCTCGCTATACTCCATAAAACATGCATCGTTTTTTGCAACTAATTATTTACGTAGTACATGACAAACAAAATTGAGTTTTTTAGGTAAGCATAGTAGTTTATATTTTTATTTAACAAAACATGTATTTTTAAAAATAGTTAACATAATACTTAGTTTTTTCTTCTTTTTCTTTAAGATCTTACGAAAGAAGAGTTAAGTAGCCATCACATTCATATGCATTTACGAAATAAGAGAAGTTGGTGTTTTTTTTTCCACGTGAACATGATTTCGGTATCATCCCCTCGAGGGAACGTTGACGCAAGCAAACAAACAATCACGCTGCTATCGGCATGAATAATACAATCAACATACTTTTAACAAAAACCATAACAAATTTAGGAGCAATATGAACACATGCTAGGGGTGTTGATCGGTTCGGTTATCGAGTTGTTAAGTGAATTCGGTTAAAAAAAATTGTTAACCCAAAAACCGAACCGAAAACCGAATTTGAATCCGGTTCGGTTTTCGGGTTGACCCAAATAACCCGAGTTACACAAATTATTTTTAAAAGAAATAACATAAATATTTGGAAAATTTATAATTATTTCAAGCATAAAAAATGTTTTTTATATTAGATTAAAATTTTAATGGTTATATTTTCGGTTCAGGTTGTCAAACCAGCATCCAACCCAAAAACCGAATTTGTAGTTCGGTTCGGTTAGGTTTTAGCAAATTTGGTTCGGTTAATAGTTCGGTTCGATTCGGTTTCGGTTTTCGGTTTTTTTGGTTTTTCAGCTCACCCCTATTCAGTGTTCTAAAATGCGCGCTTTTGTACTAAGAGAGATGATGACTGATGTTTTTTGTTCTATTCCTTTTTATAGATATCACAAAAAGTGGATAACACATTAAGGATCATGGATGCAAAGGTTGATTCGATGTAAATGAACTTATCATTGATGATGTTTCATAACTTTTCAATAAGAAAAAAGTAAAAGAACACGTATTATGTTAAATAAATTTAAAAACACGTATTATGTTAAATAGTTTTCTAAAATGCCATGGTCATATAAAAAACTCAACAAAATTTAAGATACAGAGTCAAATTGGTGTTTTGTTTCGTTAGAATATACGATTGACACTTAACGAGATTTATGGCTTCCATTCTTGTTAATGGGAGTCCTACTAAAGAGTTTCAGTTTCATAGGGGCTTGAAACAAGGGGATCCGTTGGCTCCTTATTTATTTATTATTATCATGGAGTCTTTACACTTATCTTTCTCTCGTGTTATCGAAGCAGGCATTTTTACAGGTATTAAGATTGACTCTTCAATGACTCTTTCCCATTTGTTTTATGCGGATGATGCAGTTTTTATCGGAGAATGGTCTCGTGGTAATTTGACTGGTATCATGCACACTCTTCGTTGTTTCTCTTTATTATCCGGCCTCTCCATTAATCTGAAGAAAAGCCAACTCCTTGGTGTTGGTATACCGGAATCTCAGGTTTTAGAGGCTGCTACATTGATTGGTTGTTCGGTTCTTCATACGCCGTTTAAATACTTGGGTATCATGGTAGGCGAAAACATGTCTTCGATTAGGGCATGGGACGAAACCGTTAATAAGCTCAAGATGAGTCTATCTTCTTGGAAGCTCAAAACTCTTTCTATTGGAGGTCGTCTTACTCTTCTCAAGTCGGTTCTCGGATCCACCCCTATTTATAATATGTCTCTCTTTAAGGTCCCTAAGGCGGTTCTCAAATCCATGGAATCTATTCGGCGGAATTTTTTCAATGGTATTCGTGATGGAGAGAAAAAGATTGCTTGGGTTAGCTGGTCTAAGGTTCTTGCGTCCAAAAGTAATGGAGGTCTTGGAGTCTCCAGTTTTTATGCTCTAAATAGAGGCCTTCTTTTTAAGTGGATTTGGCGCTTTCTGTCTCGCGATCAATCGTTGTGGGCCCAGGTCATTCATGCTTTACACGGCTCCAACACAAGTACTCTTTCTGCCTCCTATTCTTCGCTGTGGAGTTCTATTATTAAAGAATGTAACGCCCTTAAATCTCAAGGTTTGGACCTAATCTCTCATTGTAAAATTAGAGTTGGTAACGGTATGTCTACAAGTTTCTGGCATGATCAATGGTTAGGTGATTCTTGTCTTCGGTTAAGCTATCCTCGTCTATTTGCTCTCGAAAATAATAAGGTTTGTTCGGTGGCCGCTAAGATGAGCGCTCCTTTTGTTTCGTCTCTCCGTCGTGACGTAAGAGGTGGGGAAGAATCTGCACAGCTTTCTCGGATTTCTGATCTTCTCGATACAGTGGTGCTTTCTAACATGGGGGATCGTCGGTTCTGGGACCTTAATGGTGACGGGTGTTTTCGTGTAAAAGATGTTCGTAGGTTGCTTGACGATATGCTCTTGCCTAAATCTGATGTTCCGTCTAGATGGGTCAAGCAGATCCCCATCAAGGTTAATGTTTTGGCGTGGAAGATCTCTATGGATCGTCTTCCTACTCGGGTTAATTTGCATCGGCGTGGAGTTCAGGTTTCCCCTATTTCTTGTCCTATTTGTTGTGAGGCCCTCGAGAATCTCGATCATTTGCTGTTTTGTTGCGACTTGGCAAAAGATATTGCTCGGTCTATTTGTAATTGGTGGGGCTTGGTTTGGAACCCTGTTGATTCGTATCGATCTTGGTTATCTTGGTTTAATTTGGTTCAGCTTCAATCAAGTTCAAAACAAGTGCTGGAAGGAGTGTTTTACACTTCCTGGTGGAGTATCTGGTCATATAGAAACCATCTACTCTTCTCTGATTCAAATCTTCGAAAAGATGGTATTTTTGAAGACATAGTTAGGCGTTCTTTTTCTTGGTATATTGCTAGGGGTAAAAACTCTATTAGTTGGGATAGTTGGATTCAACACCCTTTTTTAATTTCTTTGTAATTCTAGCTCCTTGCTAGTTTTCTTTTAATAAAGTTGCCGTTCAAAAAAAAAGTTTCTTGAATAGAAGCAAAATTAATTCTATGCTTTTGACATAACTCCTTAATCCATCTCCGTTTAGCCTTGTTTCCAAGGCCTTGACTATTGAGAGACAGAAAATTCATTAAAAACATCAAAATCTCCTTGTGAACTAATTATTTCCTAAATGTTTTTTTCACAACCTGCCATATTGTAACTCATGGTTTGGCCAACAGTAACCAATTCATCCATTAGATCTAAAATAGATCCACCTAACTTACTTTTCTGAGAGTGAGAGTTCATACTTCGTTGTGATGAAAATCCACGGTTCGAAGTCATTGAGTTTATTTGAGAGAGATTGAACATGTTTAGTAGTATCTTTGATATTTTCTGCCACGTTTTTTTAGCTTTTAGTCATTCGAATTCAAAAATATTTTTAATTAACTAAAGATTAGAATATTTTCCACCAAAGCATGTTTTACTATAAAAAAATAAGGTAAATGACACAAAAAAGCAATTAAATTAGGGTTTTTTTCCAATCAAGGTACTCAACTTTTTTTCTTGCACATAAAGGAGGCCAACTTTTTTTAGCCGATTTAGGTTTTTTTGTCACTTCCTATTAAAAAACTAACGACCATTTCGTTACTTCCCTAAATGAATATTTGCATAATCTTTAGGAATTTAAAACTCGATAGACTGATCGATTTTGATATGGAATTGACAAACTTAGATGGAAGTTTTAACTTGAAGATGATGTTCGTGGAGTTAATATGAAAACCCAGGCCTTTCATAAAATTCCAAAAAGTAAGCATATATGTCGAATGAAATATATGTTAGAAAGACCTTTATACCGTTTTAAAACTTGTTTTTAATTAACATGCATTATTATAGAGAAATAACGAAATGGCCGTTGGTTTTTGAATGGGAAGTGACAAAAAAACCTAAATCGGCTAAAAAGATAAGTTGACCTCCTTTATGTGCAAGAAAAAAAGTAGACTACCTTGATTGAAAAAAGACCCAAAGTTAAGTGTCTTTTTGTGTTATTTGTCTAAAAAAATAGTAGGAAAAAAAGTTTTAAGCATGGTTCTAAAAGGCGCGCCATGGCGTCGCAAAGGCCTCGCAAAAGCGAGGCGTGACCTCCACACCACGCAATAGACCAAGGCTTGGGCTTAAGGTTTGATGTCAGGTGAGTAGTGAAAAAACATGATAAGACGCGATAAAATGTGATGCGTGGAGGCTTTTTTGAATTCAATTTCGATAAAAATCGTATTTTTATATAGAAATGAAAAAGATTACATGCAAAGATAGTTTTTTGACTTTATTTCTTATGTATGACATTTTTTGTAAACTCAATATATTTGTAATATGATATAAATATATAAATTTATAAATATTTTCATATTTTGTGCCTCCTTAAGTCACGCCCTAAAAACGTCATGACTCGTCATGGCTCGTAAAAGCTTGAGGCTTGGCCATGCCGCCACGCCACGCCTCACGCTATTTATAACCTTCGTTTTAAGTAATACAAGTATTCATAATGATTAATCTATGGAATTGTCATGACCTAATTTGTATCAATTCAAGAAATTAACCAACATGAAAACATTATACTCCCTCCGTCCCAAATTAATAGTCTATCTTTTCATTTTGGGTTGTCCTAAAATTATTGTCCCTTTTCAAATATAGTTGTGAGTAATGTAGCAAGTTTACCATATTGCCCCTAATAATACTAGAAATTACAAACTTTATTCAAAGTTTTAATTAATTCCATAAGGGTAAAATTGTCATTTTATGAAAAAGTAAGAGAGAGAATGCAGTACTGATTATGTTTTCTTAAACTGTATATTTTTTGTCGGGGAACAATAATTTTAGAACGGAGAGAGTACTACTCTAGGCATATATAACTCACATAGACTAATACTCCCTCGCAATCCGAGCGGCGAAATCGCGAAAGCTCAGATTGGATGAGAAAACAAAACAAAATATTAAAGCAACAACTACTTATTTGATGAAGACGTCCGACAAGATCTTCAAAAGAGAAAGTCACAAACTGATAAACCAGGATAAACAAAAAAAAATCTTTAATGCGGGATAACCCAAAGTTTTCTTTTTTTCTGATAACCTAAAATATCCTTGTTTTTTTCATACGGGATAAACCAAAGTATCCCGAACTAGGATAAACCAATGTATCCTACCGGAGAATAAACCAAAGTATTCTCCACCATGAGATAAAAAATGAAAAAATGAAAATCCAAACATTGAATGATAACATGACTTGATAGGAACAAAATAATCAACTATGTAGGAACTATTTGTAATACGTGAAGAATGAAGAGAAAAAAACAATTAGGATATAGGGGTGAGTAGAGGATAGGCAGACGGGTGGATATGAATGTGGAGAAAAGATTTCACGTGTGGCATAGAGGTGGCGACTCATGGTGACCGACTACCACTACAACAATCGCCTTTTTCCCTGGTGAACATTTACGCCTTTCCCTAGCGACAAGTAGCGACAAGTCGCTAGGGAAAGGTTTCCCCAGCGATAAGTCGATGGGGAATGTTCGCTGGGGAAGCCTCGTAAGGGATTCTTTCCCCAGCGATAATCCTCAGCGACGAGGTGGGTCCCACTCATTTTTTAGTCAAGGAACTAGTGCCACGGTGGCACACTTTTCCACGGCGACATGTCGCTGGGGAATCTTTGGGTAAGCTAAAGTGTTTAAGACTCTTAATTAAACCTTAACTTAATTGTGAACTATCCCCAGCGACATGTCGCTGGGGAATATTTCTTATACGTTGACAAGTCAACGTCAGTGGTAGGTTTCCCCAGCGACAAGTTGCTAGGGAAAGTTTTTTTTTAAAGTTTAGAATCATGTTTCCCCAGCGACTTGTCGCTGGGAAAAGTTTTTTTTTAAAGTTTAGAATCAAGTTTCCCCAGCGACAAGTCGCTGGGGAAAAGTCTGTAATTTTTTTTAAATACAGCAGGCGTTTTCCAGATTTTTTCTGGAAAAAATCTACTAAATAACAAACCTGTACCAAAACTTGTATAGACTCACCACAACTTGTACCAAAACACAAATACAAAGTAAACGGATCAACGCAATACAAATACATCACAACTTGTACCAAAACCAAAAGATAATAAAGCTAAATCGTCCAAAATCCGAATAAGTCTACAAAACGGGGCTTCCTAGTCATAAATGGGGCCTACAAGTCAATATTCAACATGATAGGATAGGGAAACAAGTGTTTAAATGTCGCCAAGATGAACATAAAGTAATAATGTAGCATACTAACTAATATATAACATAACTAACCATCACCATCGCCATCCTCATCCTCATCCTCGCCCTCCTCATCATCGCCACTCTCCTCGTCATCACCACACCCACCACTCCCGCTAGCACCACCCGACTCAAACTCCTTAAACAAATCTGAGTACTTGGAGTCACTTCTGAAAAGACTCATCATAAAGTCTACATTTTTATGTATGCTCTTGAGCGACTTGTCGGGGGTGGGCATACTTGGCCTGGATGTGGCCCGTGATGGCAATAGCCTACCCACACCAGGAATGTGCCCACGAAGCTTACCCCCTCTTGCCAATCGATTGATCTCATCCTCCGTGTACTCACCCGTAGCCTCCAGCCTCTTCATCTCCTCCTATGTAGTGACAAAAACACAAGATAAGAAATATATTAGTCGGGTTGCTACATTATTTCTTGATAATTCATTAAAGTGTGTTTTGAAACAAAACTTACATATATGCGGCGGTCCTCCTCCTTAGGGAATACCCCGTCAACAGTGTGTGTTCGCCAGAAGGTGTCAATGAGCGAAGGGTACTCCTGAGTGTCTGAGGCCTGCCTCTGTACATACACACGCATATATGATGAAACTAATTAAAAATGACAAATCTAATTAAAAACGACAAATCACAACACACCAAAGCGTATAATCAGAAATATATGTATATATGTATGTAAAATAATTATAAAGTTTATTACCATCTCATCTCGAAGGCGAGCCAGCGACCGGGATCCCTGTCGAGATATGACCACGCTCTTTTGCCGGTTTTGCTGATTTTGAGCGGCTCGAGCAAGGTTCTTGGGATTGGTATGTACTTAATTACACATACCTTTTACCTTTAAAACCGAGCTAAAATAACCAAAAACGGACTTAAAATGCCAAATATATGCTTGTTTTGCTAATT
>BQNB010065811.1:0-34798 GCA_026074375.1 Tanacetum coccineum | reverse complement strand
CACGATAACCAACTCCTATTGTTTAAACATAAAGTTCCGTCTGCACGGGATTCTAACCTTTCTTTTATAAGGTCTTGTCGGAGCATACCTCCGACATCTTCAGCAGTGAGGTTTTTTAGGTTTTAATGCTTCGGTTTGAGCTTCTTGGATTTGTTTAGGAAGATTCAATCCAATGGTCATGACTAAGGCTCAGAACCTTAAAGGTTTAATCCTTTCTTTTCTGCTTAATGCATCAGCAACCACGTTCATCTTCCCTGGGTGGTAGTGGATTTCATAGTCGTAGTCACTAAGAAGCTCCAACCAACGTCGTTGTCTCATGTTTAACTCTTTTTGGTCAAGGATATATTGTGATCTCTTATGGTTAGTAAACATGGTACACTTTGTCCCGTACAAGTAGTGTCTCCACATTCTAAGGGCAAACACTACAGCTCCAAGTTCTAGGTCATAAGTGGTGTAGTTTTTCTCATGAATTTTTAGTTGTCGAGAGGCATATGCTATGATCTTCTCGTTTTACATAAGCACATCACCCAATCCTTTATGCTAAGCGTCGCAATAAACAATAAAGTTTTTTGATCCTTTAGGCAAGGCCAGAATAGGTGCGCTACATAGCTTTTGCTTGATCAACTAAAATGCAGTTTCCTCCTTTTCTCCCTAGTCGGACTTCACATTCTTCTGAGTCAGTTTAGTCATGGACTTTGCTATCTTGGAAAAGCCTTTAATGAATCTTCGGTAATATCCGACGAGTCCTAAAAATTAGTGGATCTCTGTTGGACTCTTAGGAGATGCCCAATCTTTAATTGAATCAATCTTTGCAGGATCTACATGAATGCCTTTGCTATCTATCATATGTCCAAGAAACTGTACCTTTGGAATCCAGAATTCACACCTAGAGAATTTTACGTACAACTCCTCTTTCTTAAGTAATTCCAAGATTAGCTTGAGATGCTCTTCATGCTCTTCCTTGTTCTTTGAATAAATTAGTATATCGTCGATAAAGACAATCACAAATTTATCCAAGTATGGCTTGCACACCCGATTCATGAGATCCATAAATACAACGGGTGCGTTTATCAAACCAAAAGGCATCACTTGAAATTTATAATGGCCATAACGCGTCCTAAATGCGGTCTTCGGGATATCTTCCTTGCGAACCCTCAATTGGTGGTAACTTGATCGTAGGTCAATCTTCGAGTAGACACTCGACCCTTGCAGTTGATCGAACAAGTCATCAATTCTAGGAAGTGGATAACGGTTCTTCACCGTCAACTTGTTCAATTCCTGATAATCAATGCACAATCAAAACGATCCGTCTTTCTTTTTGACAAATAAGACCGGGGCTCCCCAAGGTGAAGAGCTGGGTCTTATAAAGCCTTTGTCAGATAGTTCTTGAAGTTGTTCCACCAGTTCTTTCATTTCAAATAGTGCCAACTGATAAGGCACCCGTGCTACAGGTCCAACACCTGGTACCAAATCAATTTGGAACTCTACTTATTGAGCTGGTGGAATACCCGACAAGTCTTCAGGAAAGACTTCAGGAAAGCTCTGACAATCGACACGTCCTCATATCGATTCCCTTCCGACTTGTCTTTGGCTATATTCGTGGTAATGTGTGCTAAAAAGACATTACATCCCTTTAACAAATACTTTTGTGCTTTAGTGCACGAAATGATATTCAGTCGGGATTCTTCCTTTGGGTTGTTTCCATTGCCTTAAAAACTTAACGTCTCTCTTACGAAAGGAACACATACACTCTTCTCGTTACAGATGATCACTCCATGATACTTCGTTAACCAATCCATCCCAATAATGATTTCGAAACTACCGAGTAGGACAGGCATCAAGTCGATGTTGAAAGGATGATTCATAATGTTTAGAGTGCAACCTCGAATTATGGTGTTAACTCCTATGAATTTCCCATCGCTAATCGACAACAAACGGATTTCCTAATGTATAGGGGCAATAGTTAATCTAGAAGCACAAAAGGTAGTAGATACATAAGCTTCCTATCCGTACCATTCAAACAAAATGGTAGCATAACTTGTTGAGAAGAAACATTACCCGAGATGATGTAGAGGTCTCTGGGCACATCGCTTCCCTTCTAAAGCATAAGCTCTCCCTTGAGCTACTCCATTCCCGTTGCCATTCTATGGTTTTCAGTTTTGGGCAATTCTTCTTTATTGTATACGTGTTAACCACATTATAGCATGCCCCTTGCCTTTTGAGTTTCCTTGTTGTTGTTATTGTTTAGTGTTATTGACCCAAACTATCATTGGTATATTGACATAACTCACTCTTTCAGTTATCCACACTTGGGTGCACATTGCCCGGTGGTAGTAATTGCACTTGGTTCATCAAGGTAGTATTCATATATTCCTTGTTTTCCACCAAGGCGAGCATGTATGCCCTAGCTACATTTGCAGTCTTGTGGGTTGTTTTGCTGATTGTTTCTTGATGAATCATCACATTCCTACTTTTGTCATTCTCCTTTCCGCATAATGCGAGTTCTGATCCATTAATCCATTGGCCAACGCATAGCATCATCAAGATTTAGTCTTACAGACCATGACAGTTCCATAAAATTTCGGGATAGTCCACAATATACTTGTTAAATCATTTTGGTTTCATTCAGCAAGAAATGTTATGCACATCAAGGCTAGTTCTGGAAATGTTGGTATAAGCTGTAACAAACATCACGTTTTCCTCTGACCGTAAAAATCTACAGATCAATTTCAATTGCTTGATTTCCAACCTTTTGAAATATTTTGTTCCTCAATTTCTTAGTTGGAAGTCCCCCAAGTCATAGCATAGCAACATCATGTCCAAAGGTTCTCACATGCCTATTCCACCAAGTTAGTGCAACCTACAGGAGTGCAGTATCGAAACTTCACCTTGATTGTCAATGACAAAACCGCAATGTGGAATATTGATTCCATCTTTTTGAACCATTGAGATAAGCCAACAACGCCTTCAGTTCCCTTGAAGTTCAAGGGTTGGCATTTCATGAAATCGGTGTAGGAACAAACACGTGCAGGTTGCACATGCCTTCTGATTCCTCCACCTCGTACTTGGCTTCGCATCCTGAGTTAGTGGTGTAGATTTCTTTTGATTCCTTGAACGATCATAGCTTGATGGAAACTAGAATCATGACGGCATTTGTTCCTTGTCTTGTTGTAGGCATGATTCTACTAAATCACAAGAATACAATATATGTAAGATATCATCACAATGTTGATACAAATGGATATGATGATAATAACTAAACCACAACATAATGGAGAATGAATAAAATGAGATCAACCATAACATAATACATCAACATTCCATAACATAATGTCGAATCATACATGATTTTTTGATACAAAATGACCACTAATGATCTAGTACAGAAAAGGAAAATACGGTCCTAGAGTATATTAGTTGGGAGATACCCATACAACTTAATAGACTATACAAGATAGCTAGAAATTAAAAGAATAACTAACAGCTACTACTGGTGTCCTCCATCGTATCAATCTGAGCTCTAGCCTCTAGTACATGGGTACGCATCATCTGTCTGACTACACGATCCTTAGCGCTCTGGCACTGCCAGTCCATATGACTCATGTGAGTCTCTAATGTCTCAAGTCGTGCTAATAATGCCATGTTCTGATCCTCAAAACTAAGGTAAGCCTGGCGTTCCTCATGCAACATTGTCTCATAAGCAGTCATCTGGCATCTCACTACATCAATCTCGAGTCTAATGTCTCTGCGGTCAGTTTGACCATCATGAAGCTGTGTATAGAAATCCTCACTCTAACTCTTGCGAACCTGTGCCTGGTAGCTGATCTTCAAGTTGACTTCCTCAATGGATGCCATCATCCTATGCTCAGAAGCCTATAAAGCTCTAACATAACCAACATCCTGTGCTCTGTCAGCAGCTCTAGCAATAGTCCAGGCACCATGACCAGGACTTCGAATCAAACCTTGTCCTGCCTCAACAATATTAACAAAATCATACTGACCTCTAGGTGATCTAGCAGCAACAGAACTCTTTGCTACATCACACCCAGGTGGGGGAGCAGTAAGTACAATTCTCCTCTAAGGTGGCATGTTGTTAACACGATTCACCCTTATCACATAAGATCCGGAGGCTTGGTAAAATGGAAAAGAAATTGAGCCATATTATTAGAGAGAAAAAGAATAAGAGATGGGAAGAGTGTGTGTTCTTGAGAGAAAAACACACATACACACTTTTACAAAAGTGAGCTTCACCCCTCCATGGAAGTATGGAGGGGGTATTTATAGTCCTAGTGACACACAACTATCGTAGCTTGTCATTATTAGTCCCTATGTGTCACGCTATAAATAAACTAATGTAATTCCGGATATGTCACCATATTTTAAGGCTAACAATCTTCCCCCAATATGTGGACACATACGGAATTACTTACAATGTTCCTATCATGTACAAATACAACAGAAATAAAGTCTTCCAAAGCACTTCCAAAGCTGAAGATGTCTTCTGAGTTCTCCTTGTCTTGAAACTTGTACTCCAGCTTGGATCTTCATTGTCTTTACTTGTTGTTGGAACCATTGTAGTATGCATGAACTGGATTAACTTCCCCCCAATCCATGCAGCATGTCTTGAAAAGCTTTCTTCATAGACTCCTTTTTGGCGAAGTTTCTGAATCAGCTTCCCCCCAAACCAACATCCCTATCTTAAGCAGATTATAAGTTTAGGGATTGGCAAGTTTAGCCCCCAAACTTATTTTTCTTCACTTGTGGCCTTTGGATTTGTCGGGGTTGACTTGGGTTGACTTTTTGACACTTGGGCTTTGTCTTGACTTTGTCTTTTCCACGCTTTTCCATTCCGTTCCCGGTTTCGTCGTTTTGACTTTGTTTTTCGTCTTTTTCTTAGATATCCGTTCCTGCACAATACAATTAGCAAAACAAGCATATATTTGGCATTTTAAGTCCGTTTTTGGTTATTTTAACTTGTTTTTAAAGGTAAAAGGTATGTGTAATTAAACACATACCAATATATAAAATTGCTTGTATATGAAATGTATTGGAATATTCTTAGCAGAAACATGAATCCAGTTGTCGCTCAACAAGTTGCTCTCGACAATGCTTTGGTTACTCCAGAGAAAAGACTAAAGATTGAAAAATGCAACGCAAGAATTGAGTTCAGCAAGCCACAAATAGAAGAAACATATCAAGTCACATTGGATGCTCTTAAACTCTCTTTTTGCTATCGCGCATTCCAGATCACTGTTAAAGTTTCTAAAGTATATATGAATCAATTCTGGAACACCATCAAGAAGATCAAAGATACAGATGCATATCGATTCAAGCTAGATAAGAAAAAGTTCCGAATTGACACTAAAGTATTTCGTGAGGTTCTCCAGATTTGTCCTAGACTCCCCAACCAAGATTTTGTTGAACCTCCTTCTAAAGAAGAAATGGTTCCATTCATTTAGGAGCTCGGTTACTCTTGCAAGTGTGATATGCTATCTGTAATCTACACAGATTAAATGCACCAGCCCTGGAGAACATTTGCTGCTATCATCAATAGGTGCATCTTTAGGAAGTCCACAAGACTTGATAGGCTTATGCCTTCAAGAGCTCAAATTTTGTGGGGAATGTTCAACCTGAAAAATGTTGACTATGTTGCTTTACTGTGGGGAAGACTTTATGTTTCAAGTTGACAACAAAGAAATAAGTTCTGCACGTAAACAGAACATGCCCTACCTAAGATTCACTAAAGTTATCATCAGTTATTTCATCTCTAAGGACAAAACCATCTCTATGAGGAACAGGATAAATCTTCACACTGTTCGTGATGATAGCTTGTTGGGAACACTAAAGTTTGTTTCCAAAACATAAGATTATCAGATGTATAGAGCTCCGATTCCTCAAGAGATGATCAATCAAGACATTAAAGATTCTAAAGCCTACAAGACTTATCTTGACTTTGCTACTGGAAAATCTACTCCCAAGAAAGTAAGGAAGTTTAAGAAAGTTACTTCACCCTTAAATAAATTGCCTCCTGCCTTAGAAGAAGAACCTGCAAAGAAGCCTAAGCAAGCTAAAAAACCTGTCAAGAAGTCTACAACTGTGCCAACAGCAGGTGTTGTAATTAGAGACACTCTTGGTGTGTCTGTATCGAAGAAGAAATCACCAACTAAAGTTGATAAAGGAAAATGCATGGGTCTACTTTCTAATGTAGCATTACTTAAAGCTACTTAGCTCAAGAAAGCTCTCAAGAAAAGCAAGAAAGAAACTCACAAGCTTCATGCAAGTGGGTCAGGTGATGGAGTTGGTTCCCAACCAAAGGTTCCTAATGAGCTTCAAGATAAGACAACTGGTACAGATGAAAGAACTGGTACTATACCAGGGGTTCCTGATGTACCCACGTACCAATCTGAGAGTGAAAATGAATCTTGGGGAGATAGTGAAGACGATGATAGCAATAATGATGACAGTGATGATGTAAGTAATGATGATGATGATGATGTTGACAGTGATGATGATGGTGACAATGAAGCAAGTGACAATGAAAAGACTGATTCTGATGAAGATGATAATCTTAATCTTAATTAGAACGATGATGAAGAAGAAGAATATGTATGTACTCCTAAAAACTATAAATTCACTGATGATGAAGAGTACGAGGAATTGTATAAAGATGTAAACATGAGGTTAAGAGATGTAAAGCATGGTGAAGAAGGGAAAGAATATGCAGAAAAGACTGATGTCGGTCATGATGATGGTACTCAAGAGACCACATATGAAAAAGTCAATATAATTAAACGAGCCCATTTACCCTTTCTAGCCTATTATAACATATAATTAGTAAAGACCGAGCTTCCATGATTAGTATCCAAGCTTCCTTGTTTGACTTAATATTTTGAGGCTAACAATCTTCCTCGAAGCTAGGCTTCCTACATATTCTAAGCTTCCATGTACACAGACATATTTGAGGCTAACAGTCTCCCCTAATGTGTGGTCTTCAAATTCTCTAGGGTGAGATCTTTAATCTTGCTTCCTTGGACTTTGTTGAGATTACTTTGTCTTTGAGTTCTTGAGTCTTTGTCTTGGTCTTTATCTTGTTGTAGGCTTGTTCCTTCATGATGTCTAATCTTTGATCTTGATCTTTTGTCATTATCTTTCGACTTTATCTTTAGTTCTGAGATCTTTAAATCTTTTTCTTGTTTGTCTTTGTTGTCTTTGCCATTTTTTGATTTTGTGTCTTGACCAACATGCTCATACTTTGCATCTTTTTGAAAGCTCTCTAATAATCTCCCCCGAAGCTTGGTTTCTGAGGAGGGATCTTTAATATCAGAGTTTGCGGAAGTCTTTGTCTTTAATTCTTGATTCTTGATTCTTGAATCTTAATGCTTATAGTATATCTTTGTAGTTTGAGCATGAACATGTGGTAATGAATCGGACTCTAATGGATTAACAGCAGATATGGACGAATATGGCTTTGTCATTCATCGAGATTCGGTTGCATTAGCCTCCGGTTTCGTAGGACTGTTTTATAGTATAAATACTCTACTTGTGATCAGATCACAGGTAGATTCAAAGAATCTCCTTGACAAGGTTTCTAGCTCAAAGCGTAGGATCTTCTAACATAGATGTATTAGATTCACCATGATTACTAGTTCTAAATACCGGAACATCTCAAAGCAGACAACATGATATGAGTGAATCAGATTGTTACTATCTTTCTGATTGAGTCTTCAATTCATTTACTGGACCAAATCGATATCCAGTTGACACAAGCTTAATTCATATAGAATCTCGCAAGTCACCTACCGCAGAGCTATTTGAAATTAACTGTGGAAGGATTTCCATTCTTCACTGTGAATACTAAAGAGTATCACTCTGAATGTTCTGGAAGAATCACAAGGATAATTCGTAGGACTCTTGTTAACAGCTTGTGAACTTAATGATGTTCAACAAGTGTTTGTAATGGAATGTGTCCTAATGAGATTTATTTATTGATCTCTTAGCTCTAGACTCGATTTATGCATTTTGGTTTTAGTAATCGGAGACTGGAGTAGACTACCACCTATTCAATATTAACTAACTCAGAGTGAGAAAGTCAATAGAATTCGTGTGTATCTCCGTGACAAATGAGACAAATATCTTTTGAGAGAAACTTGAATGGCTAGGAAGGGTTGTGCAGTGCAACACTGGGTCCATGATGTGTTGTCTTTAATACCAGAATTCATCTTTGTGAATCTGATAGATTATGTATTGACTCGGTTTCTGCCTAAAGTGTATGGAGGGCTTCTTTCTTTAGACCCTTTATCCATACATTTCTTTTTAATTCTTCAACCCCTTCAATGCTTACCAAGACGTCATTACTAACACCTTGTTGTGATTGTTCCAGTGTTAGCTCAATCTTAGTCGGCATTCTTCCCTTATACACATTCATCTCCAATCATACCTAAGGACTACTATTTCTAACTATGGAGTGTCCTTGGGTAGATCCCTCCGGTTCTGGTTGGATCATAGGATAAATACCTAACCTTACCACCTTATGACTTCAGAATCGTCGTGAAATAAGATGTTGCTTAGGGTATGAGATCATAAACCATAAAACCGTTTCCGAATAGCACTTTGAGTCTTTTAGATCACATTTTAATTACATTTCTCCCCTTATTTTAAATTCTAAGTCACTTAGATTTTGAAATACTGTGTGATTAAAATTTGTCTTGAAAAGGCCATGGGGAAAAATGTTGAAGCTTAGCATGAATTATTTGGAACTGTGTCATCTTGCTCCCCCTCAATTTTACATATGTTTGACACCAATAAAAATGATACCAAGTTGTAAAATCGATATAAAATTGAGGTTGAACACTTAGTCATCTTATAACTATCATTCTATTGAATTGTCATTATTATCTTGTTGTTATTAAGAGACTTTTTGGGAATGGTTTGAATACATAAGAATGGCCGTGAGATGATGTATCCAAACTCATTAAAAATTTGTTTTTTTGAAAAGCTACCCTTGAAAGGATGGAGTGTTTGAACCACAATTTGAAAGATTATGAATTGTCAGTGAGAAATTCTTGAAAAATTGTGTTCAACATTTTGAAAAACATCATGTTAGAAGACTTCTCTTCCAACTCTAAGGGTAAGCGCACTTATGCGTACACTATCCTTTTTCTTGAGCTTAAAACTTTGAATGTCTTGTAAGAACAGCTCAAGACCGAAACGTTGAATTTCTCGTGTTAGGATAATGTTATCTGTATAGATAACTATCCTTTATTTGAAGTCCGAGTTTCGTACTGATATTTGCACATAAGCATTAAGAAAAACTTAGAAATGGAATGTTTTGAAAGCATTTGAAAAACTCCTGCTCGAACTTCATTTACACACCCGTGTCAATGTTAATCGACATTTCTAAGCACGTAAATGTTATCGATTCCAAGAGACATGTCGAGAAGAATCTTTTTGGAAATTTTCTGATTTTATGATTTTGTATATATTTACCTGTTGTCCTCAGCATTGCTATATGATGGTGGAATAGTAATTCCAACTCTTGTCTTGATGTAGCTGTCTTGTTTGCTTAAGGAACAACTTTTGGAACCAGCTTTGAACTTGACGGTTCATTGCTGTGGTCGTGAATTCCGAGTTCTGAACGGTTATGATCATAAGTCATTTGATGAAGAACGAGGCCTGAAGTGATATGAACAGACATCATTGCCATGAAGACCGAGGCTTGATCTGGTGCGATCAAACGTCTTTTGAACATTTAGGAACGGGGCCTGAAGTGTTATTTTCAGCAGACGCCATTTAGATGTAGCTTATCTTTTGTGAAACCATTCTGGCACTGGTTTCTTAGATATCAGAAATTTCAGCAACCACACTCTGAGATTTTCCTGCTTTTCATTGTATAGTGCATCTGCATTTAGGTCAATTCTTTGTTGCTTTTGACCATTGAATGACGTACCTGCACTTAAACCCAGAGTTTGTTTGCATGCATGAATATGAGGGATATCTACTATTGAACCATGCGCGGGTTCACTGTCAACCTTGCCCGTGCAAGAGTTGAGTAACTTTCCTGTGGGAATCCACCTAAGACGAACATTACTAAAGATTCTACCCGTTGGTTTCCACCTAAGACAAGATCTAGGATTCATTGTTTTCTCAGGGACAGTGGTAGTCTTTTTGTTTGAGAACCTATGTCCTGTGGGGATCTGTCTTTCTGGTTTCTTAGATGCACTTGACTTTTCTACGGGCATATATCTCTTTGTTGTCTTATGGGATTTTGCATCCTTATTCTGTGCAGAGGCACGAGGATTTAACCTTGAGAGGTATTCTAAGACGCATTCATCATGATTTGCACTGTAAAGGCACTTTTTGCATGTAGGACATTGCAAGTCATTGACTTCAAGAAAAAAAAAAAAAAAAAAAAAAAAAAAAAAAAAAAAAAAAAAAATGGCTTTTGTTTCCTATGTTCTACTAAGTGAACATCTTTGTTTGAAACCCGACGACTACTCATTGATGCTTGCCAATTCCTAGGTTTTGGTTTGCAACCATTAGCAGTGTTGGGTAATCTAGCAGGATCAATCTCTACTAGTTTTCCATTCACTTCTTTTGGTCTTCTGAAGTTTGTGCTCAATTTTTCTTAGCTTTCTCTAGGTAGTAGTTATGAACCATGTCATTTGAGCCTACAAATTCTTTAGGTGACTGAAATGACACATGCTTTGGGTTATTCCTAGAGGGGCCAGGTGCAGACACAATTGGTGTTTCGAACTGCTTGTTTTTAATCTGTGGCAAATTCTGTGAGTGACTTGTTGATAACAACCATCCGAAACATTAGTTTTATTAACGACTGTTCGTTTGAAAACTTCTCATTTCAGGAGAATTTGAAAAAGGAGTCGGTTTTCCTAAAACTGATAGTTTTGGAATTCGTTGAGCATTTGGTTGTCGAACAACAGATGGTTTATTAAATTGAGTTTCCACAGACTTTCCCTTGCAGTTCTCGATGAGTTTCTTTAACTCACTTATTGCTATGTTCTTGTCTTGCATTTGAGCTTTCAAATCTTGTATTTCATGATATTGTTCACGTTCTTTTCGAAATACATTAGATCTGTTTTCTTTGCAAACTGAGTTGTTTTTCATTTGTTCTTTACATTGTTGTAAAGCAAGTTCAAGAAATCAGTGTGTTTTCATTTTAGAAATAACTTTTTACCAATTTATTTATGAACTTCATTTGTTAACGGATTCAGTTGGTTTCGAAAAGCTCTTTATGCAAGAATTCACATTCTTGATTGTGATGATATAAGCATTGTATACCTGTATGAGATTTAAATAGACATGGAATGCAAAATATGAAATTTTACATCTTTAGACAAACACTATTCGAGAATAGAAAAAAAAATCATATATGTTTGAAAAATCAGCCTTTTTGATTCAAGTTTGTCAAATATCTTTTTCATGGATTAACGTACTCCAAATCGTATGCATTTCTGTTTTTAGTCATGAACCAAAATAAAATGTTTGTACAGTATAAGTTTTGTTTGAAAGGGCATTAAATAAGGTTTGATCAAAACTTCCATACTCTTAAGCAGTTGGGTTAGGAAATTGCCAACTATTAGTTTGATTAGACTAAGCTTGTTCACAAATTGTTCTAATAGTGATTGAAGTTGTTTGTCTGTTCGTTATATGCTTGTCTACTTTTACTAATGGATTTAGAAAATTAGAAATGACATGTTTTTAGCAATGTTTGGTTTTGTTCTGTTAAACGTTTTTCTCCACATTGTCTTCCTAACTTGTTTAGCGTGTTCCAATTGATCAAGATAGGTTTTGGATGGTGATTTGAAAGTTTCATAAAGACTGTTTTGATATGTGTAATCATATGGTTTCACTTTGTCTGGATCTAATTTTGATATACTATTCCTTTTAAGAGGTCACTGTGTTATTCCCCATTAGGGGCAAAACTATTTTTGTTTGCAGGATCAGAAGTATTCTATGGGATTCTCATAAAACGAGGGCTTTTCTGATAGAGCTAAATTGAATCAAGGTTCTTTTGGATTAGCAAAGGTTGATCTACCATTATACGTTGCGCATTTGGGTGCTAACATGTGAATGGTCTGAATTGACTGATTGCGTTTATAAAGAATTTTATTTAAAAACTTTATTCTGTTTGGTCCTATTCAATCATCGTGTCAAATGTCTTTCCATATCCTTAACCTTTAAATCTGAAATAACCTTACTTTTTCTCTTGACAGTTGACCTTCAAATTGTGACCTAGTTAACAGACTCTTTTTGACTAGCTCATCGTGTTTCTGATTGACAACTGAAATTTCATAGGCTTTAGTTTTTAAACCCTCTTGTATGTCAATGTCTTTAAGAGCTAATAGTCCTAGAGTTTCATTTAACTTTGAAGTATTTTATAATTACTCGTTCGGTCATTAAGGGCCGTGTACTTCTCAAGGCTCAGTCTGTTTGGTTAAGTGAAATCGACAACTATCCCGATGCTAGTAGCCTCCCTAGAGCCTTACTTAGTTATCATCAAGGTTAGTTTTGCACTCCTTCAGTTCTTGAGTCCAATGATGCGTTTGCTTTCTTTATTGCTTTAAATACGTTTTGTTTTCCCTCAGTATTAAGAGTTAAATTTGCAAATTAAATTAGCATCGCAGCTCGCTAATGAGAAAATTCTGCAGCATGGTCTCAGAATGTTGTTTCATTGGCAAAACACATCATTTTCATCATTGTTTTGTACCTGTTCCAATGGCGTATCAGTAGAACTTGATTCTGCAGGTAAGACTTCCTGAATCTTTGCCTTTGATAACCATAATTGTGCTTCCATATTCTGCTTATCAATCTCTTCTTCTGATATAATCCCACTGCTTATTTCATCTCCTGAACTTGTAACCGATGATTGAACCTCTTGAACCTTGCACTATTGAATCTGCAACTGTCTTTCACTTAACTTTTTCAACGTCATCTTAAGCTCTTGCCTATGATTGCTCTTTCTATTTTACAGACTCAATGGAGTTCATGTTCTGGATGATTGTTTCCTTGAATGTTTGAGCTGTCATTTTAGTGTAATCTCTGAAGTTTTCTCTTACTTCTCGATCTGATGAAAAAGATCTTGAATAAATATCGAGAGGCTTTAACAAGTCAGAGTTAATGAACCTTAAAACCTTTACTTGATCCACACTTAGAGCGGATTTGGAATCCATCTCGTGAATTTTTTTGGCATTGAGAAGTGTTTCTAAGTTATTCATGTGTTGAGATAACTGAAACTTGAAGGTTCTGACACTATCACCAAAGAGTTGTTGCACAAAGATTGTTGATACATATTCAACACAGAGCAGTCTGTCTTTCGAGAAGTTGAGTGGTTGATTTAAGTGCATTTAATTTGTTCAAGGAGTTTTCTTTGAAAATCTTTGCTTGCATCTGCAGTTTCTGTATCTCTGGTTCCTCTAAAACTGAACCCGAAGATGAAGTAACCTTTGTTCCCATTTTATCGTGAATTATGAAGTGTGAAAGATTTGTTGGATCTTAAGTGGATATGATGTGATTGAAGTTGTGGTTGTATGCAATTCACGTTCACGGGATTTTACACGTCTATGATTAAAACCGATAAAAGAATTAACGGGATTTTACAAAATCAATAGAAAACCGTGAATGATTTGATTCGGAATCAGCGGCCAATGATTTAATTGTATAAAAACAGATAATTGTCTGGCTAGGGTTACCGCTGATTGTTTAAATAGGCTCACCAAACTGAAACGGGCCTAAAAATACAGATGGGCCGTGAGCTAGAACAAAAACAAGTCTAACACAAATTCCAAAAAACTGAAAAATGTCAATAACTCATAGTAAACGAGTGTTTTGGGCTTCGAAAAATCCGTAACTAGCTAAAGGGTGGCTACAGCGTAATTCGTCTTGTTTTTCTCTTCGATTTGAGAGGTCACGGGCCTGAAACGGACTTACAAATCAAAAGTTATGGCTGTTTTAGTGAAACATTTTTCTTCACACAAGATTTCTAGACAAAACGCAGTGCTATCTTTAACCAAAACGCAGTGACTTTTGAAGTCGAAGTAATGTCAAATGATTTCTCGAAATTTTGGCAGCATAACGTTTAGATTCAGTATATAAAAGTCTTCAATGTACCTGAAACGTAGTAGCAAAACGCAATACCAAACCCAAAAAAAAATCAAAACGCAATTTTAAAAATTTTAGCAGATAAATATTATTATTATACTCAACTCGCCATTGACCAAGTCAAACCGCCGCCTGAAAACTTCCTTAAAATGTGGATCTTGTCTCTTTCCTGTCAAACCGCCACGAAGAATGCCAAGTATGAATTTTGCAAATTTTCTCTAAATGAGCTTATTAACCACGAACAAAGGCTAGAACATACAATATTAAGTGTGTATATCAAGATTAGACACACATAAACTCGTATTTCCTTGTGAATCGTCCAATATGTAGCAAACCTCCACGAAGAACACACAATAAAATTTGAACCTTATATCTTCGTTTTTGATCTTGAGGCTTGAGGATCACTTGTAGGAGTAACAATGCTTCTTCCTTAGCATGTATAACACGAGAAACACCAAGATTAATTAACTAATTAAGCCCAAATAAGCTTTTTGAGCCGTGGGTTTTTAGAAACAAAAATAAGCACGAATTTTATTCTTTTAACCACACAAATCAACCACGAATCCACACGTCGCTCTGATGCTAATTGTAGGATCCCGTTAACACTTCATAACATATATATCATACACGAATTTGATCTAGAAAAGAGAAAGAGAGTGAGTTGTTTTGTAGAGAGAGAAAGAAGAGAGAGAGAGAGAGATGAGAGAGTTTAGGAAAAGGAAAAAGATATATTTTTAACAACTAACTCTTTTCTAAATAGAAAAGAGTTTATATACCCCGTCGCGTTAAATGACGCGCGGGATATTTAACTAGGACCCGGGCTCGGGTTTTGCTTGGGATTAAACCCGAAACATATACAATATTAGATTAACTATCGAGCCCGATTCCCGATATTATACTATTACAACATTAACTAATTAAATGACTAAGACTCGTACACGTAATGAACGAACTTCCTGTTCGGCTCAATATTTTGAGGGTAACAGATACTCTACCTCTAGTAAAGCCTTTAGAGTATACAACAAAAGGACCAAAAGGGTAGAAGAGAATTTGCACATTAATTTTCTTGAAGATCAACCAAATGTGGCAGGAACTGGTCCTAATTGGATGTTTGATCTTGATTTTCTCACCAATTCAATGAATTATATTCCTGTTAGTGTAGAAAATCAGGTTAATGTGGATGCAGGTACACAAGATTCTTATATTGCAGGTTCATCAGGAAAAGATATAGGACCTACTCAGGAATACATACTGCTTCCACTACAACCTCATAGGACAAGGATTCCAGTAAAGGATGTTGTTCAGGATGCACAAGAAAAACCTTCTGAAAATGCTTCTTCAGACAAGGATGTCCAAGATTCAGAGGATGTTGCTGATAAGGAAGAACAACATCAGATGCAAGAAAATGAAAAAGATTTGCAAGATGAACTTGAGATGATGATTACTCAGGAATTGGCTGCTAAAGCTATGGATGATGTTTCAAGACAAGCCTTTGAAGAAGAAAAGAGGAGAATTGCATCTCAAAAGAAGGCAACTCAAGCTACCAGTACTAACCAACTTAGTACTGATAGGCCATTTGTTAGTACTGATAGATCATTTGTTAGTACTGATAGGTCTAACACACCCAATGTTAGTGCTGCTAGTACTTCCACAGGTGCAAATGCTGATGAATCATCATTTGTCTATCTTGGAGGCAATTGGAATTAACCCAAAAATATACAGTTATTGGAGGATTATATCGTTTTCGAGGTCCGGATTTCCTGATATTTCCAATTACAGGACATTAAACTAATTTAAAGAACGAGCTGGGGTATCGTAGAGTGGACATACTTTTTGTTCGGACGTTCAATGAAATGAGGCTAACGCATTTTATGGTCTTGAAATACCTTCTTCGATTTACATAAATAAGCATTCAATCTTTCTGTTTCGACATAAAGGGGGAGAAAGAAACTAGTTTGTAAAATACATCTAAAAAACCAGTAAACAAATCTCTTGCATTTTAAGACTCTTGTTTGATCATCAACAAAAAGGGGGAGAATGTTTTTACAATTAAACCGGTAAACAATTGATTATCTCACGATCTTATCTCAAATCTTCCTTGATTAGCATTTGTTAATTGTATTTAATGACAAAACATAGTATTAAAAACTCATTCTCAAATCTCTTACTATCTCTAAAAACTTAATCTTGTAGAAAAACACAAAGTGTCACAAAAAAAAGTGTATGATTTTACAAAACGATTTTACACTCTAGATTAATTACATCATTCATGACCTAATCAAATGCAGCAAATCCAAGGGCAATCTTACAATTTTACACATGATCTCTCAAGATTTTGCAAATCAAAATTTAGATTTGGTTACTATAGGCCGGTGCCCTTGCTTTTGGCTGTCGGTGCCCTTCTTTAATAGCACCGGAAGAACCGGGCTACAGTAAAGTTTTTGGCTATAAATAGCAAGCTATTTCTCATGTTTTGACACACCTTTATCATCTGAAATACTTTCTAATCATCTGATCTTTCTCTCTATTTCTTGAATATCTTTCTTTAGTCTTGTGTAGGTAATTTCCTTCAAAGAAGAAATTGCCTTAATACAAGTTCGAGACGACCAAGTCACAAGTACCTTGTGTTCGTGACTCAATAACAATTATCCTAAACAAGATAAACATGAAAATAGATATCCTAGTGTTTCACAAAATCCTTGTGCCACACCGGTGCAACTGACGCCCTTGACGTGCGCCGAGGTTCTCGAACAGCTGGCGTATCAGTCAAGTTTATATCAATTTACAATGTCTAACATGTTTGGTTTCACATGTTTTAGTTAAAGCATCGTTGGTTGTGTACTTTCCTTGCAAGTGGTTTCACAAATTTTGGGTGTCGTTGTTCTTTTCTCACGCGGTAAGAATTGGTATAGGTTGTGATTAATGGAATAAAAGCAAGTTAAATGCGACTCTAAGATCATCTTCTAACTATGTGACTCAGGTTGAGTGGACAAGTGGTATTATAAGTAGGAGCGGAGCTAGGATTTTCAGTTACGGGGGGTTGGCCGTGGTTAACGCAAAAGTGTTGATCCCACTTGAATAGATCTTGAATTCTTTAGCTTGTGTAAGGTTTAGTTATGCAAGATAAATCCTACACAACTATGATAAAAACTTTGTTTGATAATAACAAAGATTCTGTGGAATCTAATCTTTAATATAAGAAGAATTCTTCAATGAAACAGTAATTCTAATGAACACTCAGATTAACAAACAAAAGCTTCAATATATTCATACGAATACTCTAACTAGTATTAGGATTACAAAATCTTGAAGCTATGAACAACTCTATTAATGACTCATTTTTTATACATAGAACTCTATCACCTAAGACCTCCTTTTATACACCACAGAGTCCTAGTTGATTTACAATATATTACAAAAACTTAGAATGTTCTTAAAGATCTATTCTATAAATAACAATCCTTATCAACTAAGTAATCTTGATCTTAAAGCAATCTTTATCCTTTCAGCAGTTGTAATCTTTCAGTAGTTGTAACTTTGTACCAGCAGCATTAACTCTTAACACTAGCAGTAGTAACTTATACACCAGCAGCATTAACTGTGTACAAGCAATTGTAACTACTTAGAATATTTTCTTCAATCTTCACCAGCAGTACTAACTTTACTCTAGCAGTACTAACATATACTATCAGTAGTAACTAGCAGTACTAATATATACTAGCAGTACTAAGTTACACTAGCTACACTAGAAGTAGTTATGAACTAGCAGTACTAACTACTTAGCATATTTTTCATTATCTTTGTGCTAGCAGTAGTAACACATACCTAAGCAGCAGTAACTCTAAGATCATCAAGAAGTCCCAGCTAAGAAGATATTGTTTATTCAGATGATGATGAAGATGTTGGTGCAGAGGCTGACATAAACAATTTGGATACATTGATGCCTGTTAGTCCTATTCCAACTACAAGAATACACATAGATCATCGAGTTGAACAAATTATTGGAGACTTGAATTTAGCACCCTAAACAAGAAGAATGACAAAGAATTTGGAAGAACATGGTTTGTTTAGTTCAGTTCAGCAAAGAACAAATCATAAAGACTTTTCAAAAATTGTTGTTTGATAGTTGCTTTTTTTCACAAGTAGATCCCAAAAGGTAATTCCATGCATGGAAGGGATCCAAGTTAGATAAAGCATATGTAGGCATGAGCTTCTATAGATTTCAAATTACAAAAGGTTTGGACCTTGGTGGATTTACCAAATGGCAAAAGGGCTATTGGCACTAAATGGGTTTACAGGAATAAAAAGGATGAAAGAGGAATTGTGATTAAAAATAAAGCAAGATTGGTTGCTCAAGGGTACACACAAGAAGAAGGGATTGACTGTGATGAAGTCTTTGCCTCTGTTGCCAGAATTGAAGCAATTAGGCTATTCTTAGCCTATGCCTTAATTAAAGACTTTGTGGTGTACTAGATGGATGTCAAGAGTGCTTTTCTTTATGGTAAGATTGAAGAGGAAGTCTATGTTTGTCAACCACCAGGATTTGAAGATCCAGACTTCCCTGACAGAGTATACAAAGTAGAAAAGGCACTTTATGGACTGCATCAAGCTCCAAAAGCTTGTTATGAAACCTTGTCAACTTATTTGTTGGATAATGGGTTTCAGAGAGGAAAGATAGACAAGACTTTGTCTATCAGAAGGGACAAAGGTGATATTATGTTAGTTCAAGTGTATGTAGATGATATCATATTTGGCTCTACAAAGAAGTCATTATGCATAGAGTTTGAGAAGATGATGCATAAGAAGTTTCAAATGAGTTATATGGGCGAACTCACATTCTTCTTAGGACTGCAAGTAAAGCAGAAGGAGGATGGGATTTTTATCAATCAAGACAAGTATGTGACTGAGATTTTGAAGAAATTTGGTTTTATTGATGTCAAGACAGCAAGCACACCTATGGAAACTCAAAAGCTTTTTTCTCAAGGATGAAGATGGTGAAGAAGTGGATGTTCATTTATATAAATCAATGATTGGTTCATTGATGTATCTTACTTCTTCAAGACCTGATATTATGTTTGCAGTGTGTGCTTGTGCAAGATACCAAGTCAACCCAAAACTGTCACATCTTTATGCTATGAAAAGAATTTTTAGGTACTTAAAAGGTCAACTAAAATTGGGCCTTTAGTATCCAAAAGATTCACCTTTTGATTTGGTAGCATACACTAATAGTGATTATGTTGGAACAAGCTTGGATAGGAAGTCCACAACAGGAGGTTGTCAATTCCTTGGGTGTAAATTTATTTTATGGCAGTGCAAGAAGCAGACTATGGTTACTAATTCCACAACAGAGGCTGAATATGTAGCTGCTTTAAGTTGTTGTGGCCAAGTGCTTTAGATTCAAAATCAATTGCTTGATTATGGGTATAACTTTATGCATACAAAGATCTATATTGATAATGAGAGTACTATATGCATAGTTAAGAACCCTGTTTTTCATTAAAAAACAAAGCACATTGAGATTAGACATCACTTTATCAGATATTCCAATGAAAAGAAGCTAATTCAAATGATCAAGATTCATACTGACAAGAATGTTGCAGATTTGCTTACAAAAGCATTTGATGTAAGTAAATTTCAATATTTGATTGCTAGTATTGGAATGCTCAATCTTTAAAGTCTTGATTATGAAAATGGTGAGAATAAAAACAAAAAGAGAGATGTGTGATAAAAACAGACAGAGTGATTTGGTGAGTAAAAGAATTGAGAGAATTTGTGAATTGAAAAACAGAAAGAGAAATGTGTTATCAGCTTCTTAAGCTCATCATAAAGCAACTCAAGAATCAATGAAGTGTTTAGAAGCATCCTCCTGGTGATTGATGAAGCTTTTAATGGAGAAACTTGATGATTTTGAAGATAAATATCAAGTTCAGGGGAGGATTGTTGGGGTTAAAAGACTTCTTGATGATCTTAGAGTTACTGTTGCTCAGGTGTGTGTTACTACTGCTAGCACAAAGATAATGAAAAATATGCTAAGTAGTTAGTACTGCTAGTTCATAGTTACTACTACTAGTGTAGCTAGTGTAACTTAGTACTGCTAGTATATATTAGTACTGCTAGTATATGTTAGTACTGCTAGAGTAAAGTTAGTACTGCTGGTGAAGATTAAAGAAAATATTCTAAGTAGTTACTACTACTTGTACACAGTTAATGCTGCTGGTGTATAAGTTACTACTGCTAGTGTTCAGAGTTAATGCTGCTGGTACAAAGTTACAACTGCTGAAAGATTACAACTGCTGAAAGGATAAAGATTGCTCAAAAATGATAAAGATTGCTTAAAGATCAAGATTACTTAGTTGATAAGGATTGTTATTTATAGAATAGATCTTTAAGAATATTCTAAGTTTTTGTAATATATTGTAAATCGACTAGGACTCCTTGGTGTATAAAAGAAGGTCCTAGGGCATAGAGTTATATGTATAAAAAATGAGTCATTCATAGAGTTGTTCATAGCTTCAAGGTTTTGTAACCCTAATACTAGTTAGAGTATTCGTATTAATATATTGAAGCTTTTGTTTGTTAATCTGTGTGTTCATTAGAATTACTGTTTCATTAAAGAATTCTTTTTATATTAAAGATTAAATTCCGCATAATCTTTAGTATTATCAAACAAAGTTTCTATCATAGTTGTGTAGGATTTATCTTGCATAACTAAACCTTACACAAGCTAAGGAATTCAAGATCTATTGAAGTGGGATCAACAAAAGATTTTCTAGATTTGGAAAGATTTAAAAAGATTGTTTCCACTTATGGTTAATCTTATTTTGTCTTACATGATTAATATAACTAGCTTATAATTAATCATGTGTTAGCTTAAATAATTTGATTAGAAAAGATTTATGAAAATGATAATATTTTTCTTTGATCAATAACTATGTTTAATAATGCCATATTCATACCTTAAGTGATTTGTCGGCGTCAAGTAAACTTTCGACTAAATAACTTGTTTACGTAAACTTTTACGTAGTATGAAATTATATTTGTTATTATCAAAACATGAAGATCAATAAATATAAATATCGTTTTTGCACGAATATTTGTATTAACACCTAGCAACAATCTCATTCAAGTGGTAAGATTGAAGAGGAAGTCTATGTTTGTCAACCACCAGGATTTGAAGATCCAGACTTCCCTGACAGAGTATACAAAGTAGAAAAGTCACTTTATGGACTACATCAAGCTCCAAGAGCTTGTTATGAAACCTTGTCAACTTATTTGTTGGATAATGGGTTTCAGAGAGGAAAGATAGACAAAACTTTGTTTATCAGAAGGGACAAAGGTGATATTCTGTTAGTTCAAGTGTATGTAGATGATATCATATTTGGCTCTACAAAGAAGTCATTATGCATAGAGTTTGAGAAGATGATGCATAAGAAGTTTCAAATGAGTTATATGAGCGAACTCACATTCTTCTTAGGACTGCAAGTAAAGCAGAAGGAGGATGGGATTTTTATCAATCAAGACAAGTATGTGACTGAGATTTTGAAGAAATTTGGTTTTATTGATGTCAAGACAGCAAGCACACCTATGGAAACTCAAAAGCTTTTTTCTCAAGGATGAAGATGGTGAAGAAATGGATGTTCATTTATATAAATCAATGATTGATTCATTGATGTATCTTACTTCTTCAAGACCTGATATTATGTTTGCAGTGTGTGCTTGTGCAAGATACCAAGTCAACCCAAAACTGTCACATCTTTATGCTATGAAAAGAATTTTTAGGTACATAAAAGGTCAACTAAAATTGAGCCTTTAGTATCCAAAAGATTCACCTTTTGATTTGGATTTGAATACACAAATAGTGATTATGTTAGAACATGCTTGGTTAGGAACTCCACACCAGCCCCCCCCCCCCCCCCCCCATACCCCCCCCCCCCGGGAGGTTGTCAATTCCTTGGGTGTAAATTAATTTTATGGCTCAGTGCCAAAAGAAGACGACTATGGTTACACAATTCAAAACAGAGGCTTGAATTATGTTCCGCTGCTTTAATGTAGTTGTTTGTGGCTAAGTTCCTTTAGATTTTAAAATCAATTGCTTGGATTATGGGTATAACTTTAATGCTACAATGATCTTATTTTGATGATTGAGAGTACTTTACGCATAGTTAAGAACCCTGTTTTTATTAAAAACAAAGCCACATTGAGATTAGACATCCACTTTATCAGATATTCAATGAAAAGAAGCTAATTCAAATGATCAAGATTCATACTGACAAGAATGTTGCAAATTTGCTTACAAAAGCATTTGATGTAAGTAAATTTCAATATTTGATTGCTAGTATTGGAATGCTCAATCTTTAAAGTCTTGATTATGAAAATGCTGAGAATAAAAACAGAAAGAGAGATGTGTGATTAAAACAAACAGAGTGATTTGGTGAGTAAAAGAATTGAGAGATTTGTGAATTGAAAAACAAAAAGAGAAATGTGTTATCAGCTTCTTATGCTCATCATAAAGCAACTCAAGAATCAATGAATTGTTTGAAGATCCCTCTGGTGATTGATTGAAGCTTTTAATGGAAAACCTTGATGATTTTGAAGATAAATATTCAAGTTCAGGGGGAGGATTGTTGGGGTTTTATAGACTTCTTGATGGTTCTTAGAGTTACTGTTGATCAGTGTGTGTAATAACTGACTTAGCACTAAAGATAATGAAAATATATTTGATAAGTTGTTAGTACTGCTAGTTCATAGTTACTAACTGCTTGTGTTGTAGTTGATTACTTGGTACTGCTAGTATATTTTAGTATTGCTAGTTATGTTAGTACTAATAGAGTAAATTTTTGTACTGATGGTGAAGATTAAAGAAAATATACTAAGAGTACTACTACTTGTACACAGTTAATGATTGTTTTTGGTGTTATAAGTTACTATGCTAGTGTTTCAGAAGTTTATTGCCTGCTATACAAAGTTACAATCTGCCTGAAATTTTATCAACAGCTGAAAGGATAAAGATTGCTCAAAAATGATAAAGATTGCTTAAAGATCAAGATTACTTAGTTGATAAGGATTGTTATTTATAGAATAGATCTTTAAGAATATTCTAAGTTTTTGTAATATATTGTAAATCGACTAGGACTCCTTGGTGTATAAAAGGAGGTCCTAGGGCATAGAGTTATATGTATAAAAAACGAGTCATTCATAGAGTTGTTCATAGCTTCAAGGTTTTGTAACCCTAATACTAGTTAGCGTATTCGTATTAATATATTAAAGCTTTTGTTTGTTAATCTGCGTGTTCATTAGAATTACTGTTTCATTAAAGAATTCTTTTTATATTAAAGATTAGATTCCGCATAATCTTTAGTATTATCAAACAAAGTTTCTATCATAGTTGTATAGGATTTATCTTGCATAACTAAACCTTACACAAGCTAAGGAATTCAAGATCTTTTGAAGTGGGATCAACAAAAGATTTTCTAGATTTGGAAAGATTTAGAAAGATTGTTTCCACTTATGGTTAATCTTATTTTGTCTTACATGATTAATATAACTAGCTTATAATTAATCATGTGTTAGCTTAAATAATTTGATTAGAAAAGATTTATGAAAATGATAATATTTTTCTTTGATCATTAACTATGTTTAATAATGTCATATTCATACCTTAAGTGATTTGTCGGCGTCAAGTAAACTTTCGACTAAATAACTTGTTTACGTAAACTTTTACGTAGTATGACCTCTTGCATTGACTGCTAAAACCTCGACGTGAACCGACTATCACGATCAGATATGATCGAGATCGATACACCATGCCTAGCAACAATCTCATTCAAGTATAGCCTAGCTAACCTCTCCATCTTATAATCCTCACACATAGGTAGAAAATGAGTAGACTTAGTCAATCGGTCCATAATGACCCAGATTGTATCATGTCCACTACTAGTTATAGGCAACTTAGTCATAAAATCCATTGCTATCCCTTCCTATTTCTATTTGGGAATCTTAGATTGCTGCAGTAAGCCAGATGGTCTCTGATGCTCAGCCTTAACCTTTAAACAAGTCAAACACTTACTCATATACACAGCTATGTCCTTCTTTATACCCGGCCACCAATACCTATCCCTAAGGTCATAATACATCTTATCAGTTCCTGTGTGTACAGAGTACTTCGACTTATGGGCGTCGTCCATTACCAGGGTTCTCACATCACCCTTCAAAGGTACCCATATTCGATCCAGGTAATACAACGCTCCATCATTCCTAAGTTCAATCATCTCATCTAAACCTTTCTGCAATCCTGCAGACTCATCAGACGCATCCTTTTAATCCGTTAATATCCTATTCTTAATACTCGAATGAAGGGTCATGTTCATTGCTCTAACTCTCTTAGGTTTCACCCGTTCTTTCCTACTCAGTGCATCAGCTACTACATTTGCCTTACCAGGGTGGTAGCGAATTTCACAGTCATAATGACTAAACAACTCTATCCAACGATGCTATCGCATATTCAACTCTTTCTGGCTAAAGTTATGTTGGAGACTCTTATGATCCATATATATGACACTCTTTGTCCCATACAAATAATGTCTCCAAATCTTAGGTGCAAACATAACCGCACCCAGTTATAAATCATGGGTGGTGTAATTCTTTTCATGGATTTTCAATTGCCTAGATGCATAAGTTTTTACCTTATTTCTTTGCATCAACACACAACCTAATCCTAATCCGAACGCATCACAATATACTACAAAGTCATCTGGTCCATCAGGGAGAGCTAGAATAGGTGCATTACACAACTTATCCTTTAAAGATTGAAACGCATTCTCCTGCTCCTCACCCCAATCAAAGGTCTTACTTTTCCGAGTCAAGACAGTAAGTGGTTTAGTTATCTTAGAAAAGTTCTTAATGAATCTACGATAATACCCTGCCAATCCTAAGAATGAACAAACTTCAGACGAAGTTCTAGGGGTTTCCCAATTCTTAACGGCCTCAATTTTACTAGGGTCGACATGAATTCCATCACCATTAATCACATGCCCAAGAAACTGTACTTCTTGCAACCAGAATTCACACTTAGAAAACTTTGCATACGGCCCCTCCTTCTTGAGCAGTTCTAATACTAATCCTAAATGCTCTTCATGCTCCTCTCGAGTCTTAGAGTAAATCAAGATGTCATTAATGAACACTATCACAAACTTGTATAGATATGGCCTACACACTCGGTTCATCAAATCTATAAATATCGATGGTGCGTTAGTCAAACCAAAGGGCATTACTGTAAACTCGAAATGTCCATAACGAGTCCTAAACGCGGTCTTTGGAATGTCGTCCTTATGCACTCTCAGCTGATGGTATCCTTACTAGTTTCTCATGATAAATTATCTCAGACTTATGGTCAAACAACCAATCAATTCCTATGATCACATCAAAACTCCCACTTCCAACGGGTATCAAGTTAATGTCAAACACGTGACCTTCTATTTCTAGTTTGCACCCCCTAATGACTTTATCAATCTCTACTAGCTGCCCGCTAGCTATCTCAATCTTATAACTTAACCTAAATCACTGGGCTCTATGTCTAACAGAGGTATAAAAGTAGTGGAAACAAAGCTATAGTCGGCACCAGAGTCAAATAAGGTAGTGGCATAGTGGTTGTTTAGAGTAAACGTACCCGTCATGATGTTCGGGTCCTGGCGAGCTTCCTCTACTGCCAACATGAATGCCCTACCCCTAGCTTGGTTCCCTTGGTTCCCACGATCCTGACCCCCATTAACAACCATAACTTGGTTCTGTTGGTTTCCCCCTGGCCTCTAAGCCTGATTTAACCTAGGACAAGCTGACTTGATATGATCGGTACTACCACACTCAAAACATGTTCTAGCAACTGGGTTTCTAGCATTCACGGGGTTCACATTCATAGGCGCCACTCTACAATCCTTAGCAAAATAACCTAGGCGGTTATAGTTGAAACAAGAGCGACAAGGTGTCTCAAGTAAATGGTGATAGCCACATGTGGTACACTTGGGTGCCGTACCCGTGTAACCTCCTCTAACAGGGTTTGCGGTCGTAGCAAAGCATTTCCCGTTCTAGTCCTCTTGTTATCCTCCCTTCCGTTCCTATCTTTACTAGGTTCTCCCATATTTCCTCTCTTCCCATGGTTCTTTTTGATTGAACCATTCCTAAGGGCTTCATCAGTCAATGTGCCAGCTAACTACACAGCCTTTTGGATGGTCTTTGGCTCTGTTGCTGCCACCATTCCTCGAATTTGTGGAGCAAGGCCATACACATACCTTTCAATCTTCTTACTTTCTGGGGTTACTAAGTGAGGAACTAACCTAGCCAACTCATGAAACCTATCAGTATACGCAGCATGGCCAGCCTCGACCATGGCGTGATTCCATAACTTAGTTTCCAACTTTTGCATCACATTACTCGGGAAAAATTCTTCCCTAGTCAAAGTCTTAAAGTCTTCCCATAACATACCTACATCGGCCTCTTGACCCCGTGTTCGAATCTTAGAATTCCACCACGTGAGAGCCTTACCAACAAATAAACCAGCAGTGTACTTCACTCTCTGACTATCCCTACACCCACTCATATCATGAACTGGCTCCATTTTCTCAATCCAACGGATATACACTATAGCACCTCCCTTACCATCATACTCCTTTGGGTTACAAGCTAAGAATTCCTTATAGGTACAACCCCTACTAACATTACCTCGGATGTTGTCATTGACGGCATCACCGTTTTGATTCCTACCATTTCCTTGACCTCTACCTTGGTCACCTACTTAGGCTACAATAGTAGGGAGTAAATTCTGCAACTGTTGTACAATAATGGTAGAGAAGTCGGGGACCCCGTTAACACCATCATTCACCTCACTACCCTGACCACCTACTTGGCCACCCTGACCATCAATCCTACCATCACCCTGATTACTAGAACGACCTCTAGTCCTACCACCACCACTCTAGCTCGTCTACCCGTTCCCCCACCTCGTGATGCGGCAGCAGGCCGACCAGCACTTCGGGTCGTCATCGTAGGCGGCATTATCTACACGAGAGAGAACATGGGCAACGTAAGGTAGGTGGGACGGTCAACACGCACGGGATAGCCTAATATAATATAGCACACAAACTACGGTCCTAAGATGTCAACACCGATTTGTGTGGATGATAATACTAAATATGCGTGAGTCGTGATATGTTCATAATTACGTTGGCCACCGTATTTATACCCGTGTCCTTTCCCAGTTCTACTTAGTATTAGGCTCACATATTTCAATGAATGACTTAACTAATACTATATACCATATAACCACATAAGCACGTATAAGTGGAACACCGCGCACATAGATCCTAAGACGCAACTATATGCAGGTTCCTAGGTTATAGTCTAAGCCAAACCACCTAGTTCTCTATAACCTTGGCTCTGATTACCATTCTGTCACACCCCGTCAACGGCAGAAACACAGGAATGTTGTCACACCTCGCAATTTTCGATATTTTAAATGACTATTTTACCCTTTGACTTTTTAGGTCCGACTTGACTTTTGACTTTTTGACCTTTTACGGTCACATAAAAACGATTACCGCGTAGCCGGTAAAATTGTTGAAACGTATTTAAATAACAAATCATAATTTTTATTATTATCTCTCATTTACAAATTTTATTTTTTTTCAAACTTATTTGACTTGAAAACGAGAAGATAAATATTATTTTAAGTTGACTTATCAAAAACGACCCGCTAAATCACCTTTTTCACAACTCGGACTCTAAAGCAATTTGATGAAAAACGACATTCCGAACAACTTTTTAGTTTTACCCGAGACACGAAACCAAACAGAAAATGACTAAAATAGTCTCGCAAAATTTTAAACACAACTCGTACCGACCCAAAAATAATTAAATTTATATTTAATTATCACTTTTTATTAAATAAAAATATTTAATAAATTATTTAATATTTTATTCAAAAGCGTTTATTTAAAAACGCGAATGTTCAAAGTAAAGTTTCATTTTTACAAACAAAGCTTACTCGCGACACCCAATGGTACCAAATAAATAATAATGATTTTAAATATAATCTATAAAAATATTTATAAAACAAGTCATGTAAATACACATTTTTAGGAGAAAAACTATTTGGAAAACAATGGTGAAATTTTCGTAATTTAAATCAAATGTTAACTGGCCTAAACGAGTCCCGAACCATTTCTTAACAAAAATTACACTATTGGTCCCTGTGGTAATGTTTGCTTAAACCCCCTAGACAATTATACTTTATCTACTTTGTTTTTCAATTTTTCAAGGGTATATATACCCAACCCTAATTAGGGTTCATTCATTTTTGTTATCACCTAGCACACACACATAACCCACTCCCTCCCCTTCATATTTTCCCGGCGCCGCTCCATCATCTCCGGCCGACCTCCGGCCACCCGCCGCCGGTCATCAACTCCATCACCACACCACACAACTGCCTCCACGCCACCTCCACGACTGCTTCACCATCACGCCACCCTCACCAACATCTCCAACCCGACACCTTCATCTCTATTTCTACGCCACCATCGTCATCATATCCCACCCGACGCCACCACCGCTGACATCATCACGAACACCATCTCATCACCACCTCACAGCCACCAACAGCCTCCACGGCTTAGCCGCGTACCACCACCACTTTCCCCATTTTTCTTTTTGATGGTTCCGTTTATTTAAGTTGGTTTTCTTTTTCTTTTTTTTTTGGTTGATAAACTTTTGTGGGTGTTTGTTTGCAGCCGAAACCACCATCAAATGGTGTTCGGTTTGGTTCATTATCACCACAGCCGCACCCTGTGGTGTCGGGCTTGTGGCTACTTCATTATTTGTTTTGGTTGATTTTGTCTTGTTTTTGCCTTGGTTACTCGGTCGAAAAACACGTCCAAATAGGGGTGTTTGTTTCTGATTTTGCAGCCATAAGGGTGCGTTTGGATCAGCTGTTAACGCAGCCATAAGGGTGCGTTTGGATTCGTGGATTACTGCCTTAAGAGGGCGTTTGGTTCGGTGTTTTATGGCAGCCCCAAAGGGGCGTTTGGTTGCCGATTTTATAGCCCAAAGAGGGCGTTTGGATATGAGTTTAACGACATATAAGAGTGTGTTTGGTTTTGTTCTTTTTATTTTAATTTATTTTAATTTATTTAATTGATTGATCTCGTCTAAATAAATATATTTTGAAACATGCGATAATTGCAACATGGATTGGTTAAATGGGAAAAACGTTGAAATTTGATAAATATGGAAACGTTGTATAAACGTATAGGTTATGTTTTATAAAAATTTATATACTTAGCATTTTCGTTTAAAACTTCTATTATCTTGGAAACCCGACAAAGAGGATTAAGTTATAAGATTACTTAATTGTAATGATACAATAAACCGATAAATGAACGAAAGCTATACTTTACAAACGAGACAACTATTTTGGTTACAACCCGTTAAGGAAACGAAATATTAACTTATAAAATATATTATTTTATAAATTCCCGGTTAGAAAATAAAGTCATAACTTTTGTAAAAACTCTAAAAACATCGTTTATATTATTCGTAACTTTAAAACGTGTATTTACTTTTACGCAAGAACTTTTTATTAAGTTAACTGGTGACTTTTGAAAAAGCGTCGATTTATATTATTACCATTATTTTTAACCACGTTTCTTATATAATACTTGTAAAGTATTATATACTACAACTTTTCCTTTTGAATGTTTGTCTTTATTATATACTTCACCATATGAATTATATAATTGTTTCTTTTTTTTATATGTAATATATATACGGAATATATTACATACTTTGCGTGTGTTTTTCGATTTATTTTATTTAACCAACCACCAAACTCATCCAACTTGAAATCCAAATCCCTTATCAACTAGTCGCGTTGATGTACTCATCCATCGGTAAACCCAAATTCATCATCCTAAACTAATGGGATTTAGCTGTTAAGTTAAGCTGCAACTTCTTGGTCAAGCCGTTCCGTTCTCCGTTTGTGCTGTGCTTATTATTTGCATTTCTGCTAGTTGCTCTGCAACATCAAGGTGAGTTCATAGCCCCACATTTTACTCGTTTTGAATAAATGTTTTATTATCTTTTGGGGTGAGAAACATGCTCGTTTACAAACTTGTTTACGTTACCGAATTTCAAACTCGTTTACACACTAATTACAAACCTGGTTACTTGATTGATATCACACTCTTTCTACTTATGGGATTAAGTATTTAAAGTTGTTATGAATAAAATGGTTATTTCTTCATTGGACACAAGTGTTTTCAGTTACCATATCCTATTTACGTGTTGCCTAAGTAGCTTACAAACCTACTACTGCCCAACTTATCATGAACTGTTAGTTTCTCGACCGGAGGACCGGTTGAGGGAGCGCGAGTGAATAGATAGATCTATTGGGACTAATTATCCCTATCCGCTTTGGTTCCACTTAACGAAGAACAAACGGATATATGTCATGTCGATTGTGCACTATGGTGGTCTTTGGTTTGGGACACCGGTTAAGGGCAGGAATACTATGCGACAGGATGTATCTGGTCCTGTGATTAAATTAGCTTCAGTGTCATGAGCTTAGCGCAACAGTATACACTTTTCATGCGATATTGTATCCGTTATAATAGTCGCATGTGCTTTGTACGTGAAGTTATATCTCCTATAACTGTCACGTGCGTACTGTAAACTTGTGGTCCACACTACTTTGGTTGAACGTTCTGATTATTAAATGTTTATCGTAATACATTGAGTGAAGCTGTATTCACTAAACGTTTTTGGTCCTCATAAATGTTTTACTTAAACCTATGAATTTGTCATGATCGTCAACTTTTATGTTGACCGTTTTAGCT
The DNA here is from genome assembly GCA_026074375.1 of Tanacetum coccineum. Lineage (NCBI taxonomy): Eukaryota > Viridiplantae > Streptophyta > Magnoliopsida > Asterales > Asteraceae > Tanacetum > Tanacetum coccineum. The sequence goes on along the minus strand of BQNB010065811.1, from coordinate 3,800 downwards.
TTGGACTTCTTGACGTGCTATGTGGAGTCTACGTGCAATATGATACCCTATTTCAAGACTTATCAAATTATCATACTCGTTGTCTTTTGAAAAACATAAATTTCGCTTCCGCTATCTTTTAAAACTAAATTATGCTTCCGCTACATTTTACTTATGCTTCCGCAAATGTTTACTTTCTTTTAAATCTTGTAAAACTTATCTATTTTTAAATAATGCAACGAGTTATGATTTTCAAAACGTCCATTAGTGGTCGTTCTCTTGTGCCTTGTGTTCGAAGTATGATGAAGTCACGCCCTCAGACACGTATTCCGTCCAGGCCCCGTCTGGGGGTGTGACATATTGGTATCAGAGCCAAGGTTATAGAGAACCAGGTAGAATATCTAGGTAGAATATCTAGGTCTGGTCTATAACCAGTATGTGATCCTTACGTGCTTTTATGTGTGCCTTATACGTGTTTTTGCTATGAGCTTACGCTTATCTTTTCTCTGCGATTATCTTTTCTCTGCGGTTATCTTTTCTCTGAGGTTATCTTTTCTTTGCGGTTATCTCTTCTCCGCGGTTTACGTTCGCCTTACGTTTATTCCTCTATTTACTTATATGGAAGTTGTCTATATAAATATTAAACCTTTCTAAGACATTGTGGATGACACAATGGTCTCTAAAATTTGTCTAAGACATTGTGAGCGATGCAATGGTCTCGAACTTATTATTCATAACCTTATACAATATCGTATTACGCGAAACCCGACACGGTTATGTTTACATGGAATTATGTATGAATCTAAGTTTCACAAGTCTTGTATGGGCGGGACTTGTAACTGGAGGTTTAATATGGTAATTGCTATGTAAACTCGTTCATAAAGATCTTTATCTTATTTACTTTAACCGTATACTCATCAGCTATTTTGAACTCTATGTCGATCCCCCTTAATTGTTTTACTCCCCGTCTCCGAAGACGAGTTTTAAACACTCGTCCCATACTCATTAGAGTGCCTGCATCGTATTTTCATCCACCACCTTGAAGATTTTGTGAGTACGCGTATTGCATCAGAAATTATTAAGTAGGCTAATTTATAATCTCTTTATTTGAAAGGATTGGGACGCCTCTTCATTTAAATAAATAAATTGTATAAATTAGTCTATACTTATTCATTTATTCGACTTATTTCATTTCCTTTACCCCATTCGATTTTGAAGTAAATACCGACGACAAGACAAGGAATGAGTTCCACGAGGATCGAGTGTATTGTAACCCAACGAATTGCTAATGCTATCGAAGCTAATACTGTTTATGAGGAAAGAATCCACATGGCTCGCGACTAAATAAATTAGGTCGTACGATTAGGAAACCAAGGTAGTAAGGAATGTCAACACCAAAATTAATGACAAAAGGCCGTGAGAGCTTATATTGCTAAACCAAATTTCAAGGACGCATAAGTAACAAAAATTTCCCTTCCACAACAAACGAAAGTTGCACCACACTGGACCATGCACTGTGAAGTGCAATAACTACAAGACTGTTAGCTGTGTGAGTAGGAATTATAGGACACCCGTTTCGATATGCAACTTAGAGGCCATAGTGGAAAAATTAGAAATCTGAACCGTGTGAACCGGATTTAGGAGGTTAAAACTCGTTGGAGCTCTAACATCGTAAAAGATAACGTTGATGTTTAAGGAAAGATTTTTCCTTAGTTAGTGAAACCAAAGTAGACTCAGGCTGAAATCTCTAAGAGTGCTGCACTAGTACTTACCTGTGAATTTCGTGTATTGTGTGGATTTCCCTAAATCCTTTGTTCAAATTGTGTCATGATGATTTTGTCAGTACACTTCAAATCTCTAGTAAATATATGTAAGCTACTCCTTGAGTCTGTTACCGTCTTGCAACCCATTTCAATATTACTATGTAAACTGTCTTACTGTTATTAACTAACTGGATGGTATCCTATGAACTATTTTAGTGACGTCTTATAAACATAGTTGTCGTCGCGTTATGAACTATTTTACCACCAGTTTACAAACCGTTTGCTGATAGCTTCTTGTTTATTTCAACACCTTATAAACGATTTTGATATCATTCCATGAACCGTTTTGTCAACATTTTATAATTATCCTACTATTACCTCATAACTTATCTGACTATCAATCAATGAACTCGCTTTCATTTTATAACTTATTTTACGGTTAATTATAAACTCTTTTGCTACCCTATTATAAATTATTTTGCAGTTATCTTACAAACTATTTCGGTGCCACCTCATGAATTATTTCGTTGTCATTTATAAACTATTTGGCTGTCAAATTATGAAGTATGTCGTCAACGTCTTATGAACTACTTCGTGTCTTTTATAAACCATTACGTTGCCACTTTATAAATTGTTGGGTTGTCAACTCGTAAACCATTTGTTACCATTACATTATAAACCGTCACGTAATTTTCTTGTAAACTATTTTTGTTATCGCCTCATAAAACATTTCCCGTTATCTTACAAAATATCTTGCGTCGTTATATAAACAACCATGTTTTCATTACCACAAACTATTTTGCTACCTCATAAACTATATCGTTTATACCGTATAAGATTTTTTTATTATAACATTAATTTGACGAAATGAGCATTCCATCGTTAGTTCTTAAATTATACATAACTTGATCACCTATGTATAAATTCAGAAAGGACCATGCTATGCTGGGAGTAGTCACTAATTTTTTTTTGTCAAATTACCCTTACTTTTCATTTCTATTTCTTTCTTTTCACTACATTGTAAACGAGATTATATTGCATTTGTATTTTATTAATATTTTGCGTGCGTATTCATGAGTCGTGTCGGTCACGTGTATTTGTATTCGTAAGCATCATAACTAAGCAGATTTTCTTCAACCTTGGTATATAGAAACGCCATACCCTTAGCCGAGAGACTAAATCATGCTTCCTGTAGTCATGAAAATTACGGATTGAAAGGTTCTAGAATGTAATGAGCATATCACTCTAAGTGGATTATAACCATTAGAACTAGAAGATTTTCTTCAATATACTTACCTTTTAGTGAGATAGAATCACGTGAATTATGAGATCCTCGTATCGACAAAACCTCTGATGGATCCTTCAGGATGTACACCGACAAGCCAAGAATTTAACAAGCTAACCGTTACCCGTTACATAATATAGGCGATCTTTTTGATCAACTACGAGGATGTAGCGTCTACTCGAAAATCGACCTAAGGACTAGCTACCACCAACTGAAAGTTCATGAGAAGAACAACACGACACACGACCTAGAATTTGGAGAAATATTGCTTACTCTCAAGATTTGGGAACACTACCGATATGACATGAGTATGAACTCGAACCCGATAATCACCGAAAATCCGTTAAAAAGATCTAGAAGCACGACCGTGTCTTCACTCAGCAGAATCTTAAGGCCTCACTTATACTACCTTATCTCATTCTTAAGTATTACTTTTCCCGTGAGCTCCTTCCATTTGTTGACCTTTATTCTGGGAATATTGTTTCTCAAAATGTCCACTCTCCGCATTTCGTCACCGTTTGTTACAGTTATTGTTGCTGTGTATTCTTATACTTTTGATTCACGACTCTATATGTTTGTGCTATGATTTTCAATTTTTAAAAAAAAAATAAATAAATAAAAATGAATAAATACTTTAATAAAGATTTTTGATGAGTTCGGATATATAAATTGTTCTTGTTGAGAGGTTGTGAAATTTGTGAGTTGCAACAAAGATGGCAATGAGGTTATGCTTGAATTATAGTGAATTTTGTTGATTGGTTTTGGCGTAAAAG
>BQNB010065810.1:0-34799 GCA_026074375.1 Tanacetum coccineum | reverse complement strand
CACTGACTTACAATGTGATTATGTAGACCAAGTAGTCAAATGTGAACGTCTTGAAAATGAGCTTTCAAAAAGAAATACAACGTCAAAAAGTTTTGAAGTTGAACTCGCTTTACAGCAAAGTCGGGAACAACTTAATGATGACAACGTTTGGAAACTAAAAGAATCAAATTCATTTCGAGAATAAATGTCAAATATTTTGAAATTCAAGATCTGAAAGCTCAATTACAAGACAAAGACATTGCAATAAGCGTGTTAAAGAAACTCATTGAAAAGATAAAAGGAAACTCTGTGGAAACTATGTTTGAAAAACCATTGGTTATTCGACAACCGAATTCTTTTAAAAGTTAAAGACAGTCAATTTTAGGTAAACCGACTACTTTTTTAGATTCTCTTGCAAAGACAGATTTTTCAAAGTCAAAGTCAGTTACCATAAATAATGTGTCCAATGATTTTTCAAATCCAGTCATTGCATAGATTTTGCCTCATACTGTGAAGTCAATTTTAAAGAACACAAATGTCATTGCTCTAGGAATGTATAAAGTGCACACAAAGCCTAATCAAACTAGAACACTAGAGTTGCCTCAAGACATTAGGAAAAATAACAAACGCGTGTCTTTCTCTATAGGAGTAATTCCTACTACTAGTGTTAGCAGACCTCAGCTTAAGAGCAATCAATTGGAAGATAGAGTCATGCATAACAATAGTCAAGGGAAGAAGCAACAAGTTGAATACCACCTTAGGAATTTTAAGTTTTCTAATAATAAAACATCTGTAACTGCGTGTAATGACAGTTTGAATCCTAAGACCTCGACTGTAAACTTTGTATGTGTCACTTATGGAAAATGTGTGCTGAATGAAAATCATGATATGTATGTTCTTCATTATATTAATGGCGTGAATACTATGACTAAACAGCAAATTGATGTACCAATAAGAACTGTGAACCAATCTGTTGCAACACCTCTTAAGAAAACAGTTGCCTCAAAATCCACTCATCAGAAACCTAAAAGCAAAACTAGGGGATCCACTTTGTCCAATACTCCATTGACTTCTAATTCTTTTGCAGCTCGTAGAGATAATTCTATTCATCATCGACTCTGGGTGCTCAAAGCACATGACGGGAAATCTCAAGCTTCTAAGTAATTTTGTGGATAAATTTCTAGGTACGGTGAAGTTTGGAAATGATCAAATTGCACCGATTCTTGGTTATAGAGATCTGGTTTAAGGAAATATCACTATTAAGAGGGTTTATTACGTCGATGGGCTAAATTTTAGAAGTTGCTTTTCGGAAGCCTACATGTTACATCCATGATTTGAAGGTAAATGCTCTTCTCACAGGTTCTCGTGGCACATATTTGTATTCTATCACTCTTCAAGACACATCCATTCCTATTTCAATTTGCTTAATGGCTAAAGCTTCATCGTCACAAGCATGGTTATGGCATCGTCGTTTTTTACATCTAAACTTCGACACCATCAACTTGCTTTCGAAGTATGATATTGTGACTGGACTTCCCAAATTGAAATTCATCAAAGATCATCTTGTTCTTCTTGTGAGTGGGGGAAAGAAAATGTAAGTCCTTCAAGGGATATAAAATACCCCAGCTCAAAAAGACGGACTACGAATTCTACACATAGACTTATGTGGTCCAATAAGGGTAGAAAGATTTAATGGTAAGAAATATGTGTTGGTAATTATTGATGATTATTCAAGATATACCTGGACTTACTTCTTGAGATCCAAAGACAAAACACCAGAAGTTCTCATCGATTTCCTCAAACTTGTTTAAAGAGGACTTCATGCTCAAGTAAGAACAGTTCAAATTGACAAAGGCACATAATTCTTGAATAAAACTCTTCATGTATACTTTGCTCAGAAGGGATTGAACAACAAATGTCAAACTACTCGAACACCTAAACAATTGGAGTTGTCGAAAGATCGGAACACGTACTCTTGTTGAGGACGGCTACTAGAACAATGTTAGCGCCGCTATAGATCCTTTGTTATTCTGGTTGCTGAAAGACAATTACCACAACATGTTTTACATCAGATTCGTTCACTTTCGTAATTCCTCGACTTGAGAAAACACCTTACCAACATCAGTAATGGTTGGAAACCTGTCAAATTAATTCTTTCACATTTTTTGGCTATCTTTTGCCTTACATCGTTAAGATATGGTGAAAATCTTGTCAAAATGAAAGAAAAAAAAGGTGATTGCGTTTATTTTTTGTGGGGTTTTTTCTACTCAAGTAAAAGAGCTTGAGGTATATAACAAGAGAACAAGAGTGATAATTAAAACCATTCATGTCAACTTTGACGAATTGCCTCATATGGCGTCAGATAACGTCAGTTCTAACCCCGTTCCACAATATCCGAGAATGGCACTTAAACAAGGAAGTTTAAGTCCCGGTCCCCAAAGTCAAGAAAATGTTCCTCAAGCAGCCGAGACAGTCGTGTTTAACAAAGTCAATGATTTGGATATTTTATTTTCTTGTCCGATTTGTTCAATGAATTACTCAATGGAACTACTACAGTTGTGTCAAAGTCATCCGCTATAATTGCTGCTGATGCACCTAATCAATGTCAACAACAAAACACAACTCCATATACTTCAACAATCGTTGCTGTAGATAAACCTCCATTGAACATTCATACAACACCTGACACTACAACTCAAGCACCAACTGTCACTTCTATTGAGAACATATTCAAGCACAGAACAAATAAATAACATGTACAAGTTGAAGAAGTTGAATTTATCAACATCTTTAGTACACCGGTATAAGAACGAGGGGAGACATCGTCTCAATATGTTAATTCGTCAAACATGCATACATTCTATCAACGAAATCCTTCTGAACATCGTTGGACAAGAGATCATCCGTTAGAACAAGTCATTGGAAATCCTTATCAATCAATTAGAACAAGACGTCAGCTAGAAACAGATGGCGAGATGTGTATGTTCGCATTCACCGTAAGTCAAACCGAACCAAAGAACATCAAAGAACATCAAAGAAGCCATGGCTGATTCTGCATGGATTGAAGCAATACAGGAAGAACTTCACTAGTTTAATCGATTAGATGTATAGGAATTAGTCGACAGACCACTATGCAAAAATGTCATTAAAATGAAGTGGCTCTAGAAAAACAAACGTGATGAAGAGAATACTGTAATACACAACAAAGTTCATCTTGTAGCTAAGGGATACTATCAAAAGAAAGGAATTGATTTCGAAGAGTCATTTGCTCTAGTTGCTTGGTTGGAAGCCGTCCGGTTATTCGTTGTGTATGCTGCACACAAATCACTTCCGGTATGCCAGATAGACGTCAAGACATCATTTCTTTACGGACCTCTAAAGGAAGAAGTGTACGTAAACCATCCAGATGGATTCGTAGACCCATATCATCCCAACCAAGTCTACCGTCTCAAGAAGGCATTATATGGACTCAAACAAGCTCCAAAAGCGTGGTACGATGAACTCTCCAACTTCTTGGTATCTAAAGGTCTTTCAAAAGGTTCTATTGATCCAACTCTGTTTATTACTAAAAAAGGGGAAGACATATTGCTTGTGTAAATTTATGTTGATGACATTATTTTGGGTTTTACGAACCCAAAACTTTCTAAAAAGTTTGAAAAACTAATGCACAACAAGTTTGAAATGCCTATGATGGGGGAGCTAAAATTCTTTTTAGGAATTCAGATCCACCAATCCCCACGTGCTATCTTTATAAACCAAGCTAAGTATGCCCAAGATATACTTAAAAAGCATGGTATGACCTCATGTGATAGCGTTGGTACTCTAGTGGCTACCAAACTAGATTCTGACTTGAGTGAAACTCCAGTTGACCAAACGAAATATCGTAGCATGGTTGAAGCACTCATGTACTTAACAGCAAGTAGACCGGATATTGTACATACAAGATGTTATTGTGCTCGTTATCAAGCGATACCAACTGAAAAGCACCTCAAGGAGGTTAAACGGATCTTTTGGTACATTAAGAATAACATTAACATGGGACTCTGGTACCCGAAGGACATCGGTTTCGAACTAACTGCTTTTTCATATTCAGATCACGCGGGCTGTCTCGATTCACGTAAAAGTACATTTTGGTGGCATATAATTTCTAGGAGGTGATAAGCTAGTAAGCTGGTCATCAAAGAAGCAGGACTGCACTTCAATGTCCTCAGCAGAAGCTAAATATGTGTCTTTATCTGCGTGCTGCGCTCAAGTTCTATGGTTGAGAACTTAGCTCACAGATTATGGCTTTCACTTTGATAAAATACCTATGTATTGTGACTCAAAGGCAGCCATAGCTATCTCGTGCAATCCAGTCCAGCATTCTCGCACCAAGCACATTGATGTCAGATATCACTTCATAAAGAAACAAGTTGAAAAGGGTATAGTTGAATTATTCTTTGTCGAAACTGAATACCAGTTACCTGACCTGTTTACTAAAGCTCTGTCGAAAGATAGGTTTAAGTATCTCGTCAGACAACTCGGTATGAGATGTTTGACTCCAGATGAACTGGAGGTTCTGGCAAACGAATCTGCTTGATATACATCAAACATCGACTTGTAAATATTTTTGATTTTTCTCTTTATTTTGATTTATAAATATTTTTGAAAAACAAAATACAAAAATATAAAATCTAGAAAAACAAAATATAAAATCAAAAAATTTCAAAAATACCAAAAAGAATCCTCTCGACATGTCTCTTGGATTCGATAACATTTACGTACCTAGAAATGTCGATTAACATTGACACGGGTGTGTAAATGAAGTTCGAGCAAGAGTTCAAACGTTTCAAAACATGTCATTTCTAAATTTTCTTAAATGACTTATGTACATTTCAGTACATAACTTGGACCTAATTGTAAGGAAAGTGTATCTTTAAAGATAACTTATCCTGTCAACGAGAAATTAAAATTTTCTCGGGTCTTGGGAACCTATACAAAACATTCAAAAGTTTTGAGCTCATGACAATGGCTTACAGTTACATCAGACTATAACCCGAACCCAAATGTTAGGGGAGTGTACGCTTCAGTGCGCTTACTCTAAAAAAATAATAAAAGAGAAGTCTTCTATCATGGTTTCTAAAAAATGTTGAACATCAAAAATAACTTTCAATGTCAAATTGTTTACAATATAATTGTGATATCTTTCCATAATAAGTGTTATTTGTTAAAATTGTGTGTTCAACACTTCCTTCCTTGAATAAGTTTAAAAATTATGGTATCAATTTTTCTCAAAATGTCATATTTATGTAGATCAATTTTTGAGGAGGAGCTTTTAAAACAAAAAGCCTTTTAATGTTTTTTGGGTACATCTCATAAATGACAATTTTATGTATCCAAAAACATTTTATGAAATTAAAATATGGAAATTATAATGTCAATTAATAATATATATTGTTCACTAAGGCATCTCACTTCGTCTTTAACATATTTGTGGTGTCATATCATTTTTTTCTTGTACTGTCAAGTTTTAAAAATTAGTGGTATACCACATACTATGTTGAAGGGGAGCTATTAGAAAAATAAATTCATGAAATATCGTGGTAAAATTTTCTCCCCATAAAACTTTTCATGTCTTAAATTTTAATCAAATTATATTTCAAATACTAAGAGATTTTGATGTGTCGTTGTGTGGTGTATATTTTATTGATTCAAGTTTTAAATTTATATTTTGCCGACTAAACCAAAAACAAGACTTTAACGGGCAGTGTACCCGATCGGTAGTAGTTTCGTGGTAAGTAGGGTGTCGAACACTTAAAGCGAGGTTAAATCTATCAATTTAATTAATATTTTGGTTAGCTAATCTATGTTAATTCTATTCTATTCTAAACCTATGTTAAATCTATGTCAGTCTAAATCTTAATTCTAACATGAAAAAGGGTTTTTAGCCTGAGAGACTGGCACGGTTTGGTTGGTGACTACAATCAATTCAAGGCACTTTTACCCATGCAAGCTAATTAACAAAAGATAAAAGAGCGGTCGAACCTTATATAAGAAAACTGTATTAACCATTATTAATCCGATTAGAAAGTTGGTTTGTTTATTAAGTGCAATGATTTCTTCTCTCGAGGTGGCATGTCATTCTTAAGACTTAGGCGTTACATCATCCTAAGACCTAGACACATTAATTCTGTCACAATTAAAGCATCCGCATAAAGCATCCTTATTTGCTGATTATAATTTATCTTAGGGATTAAAGCAATGGTGATCTTGTTAAACCCTAGCTCATAGAGACTTTACCCACTTACCGCTTAATGGCAATTTATACACTAGTAGTCCACTTGTTTGACTATCCAATGAAATCAGAACGTTACTTGTTGAATTATCCGGGTCACCTGCTAGTCAACACGATCAATAAACCATTGGCAATGTCCAACTAACTAGTTAAGCCCGAAGCGTATCATAGACACAGACTTAGAAGGACAATATTTTTGTAACTATAATTCTAGATGTATAAATCACTATATGGAGAGCTATCCTGGACTTTAGATCTACTTGGTCCGCTTCACTAGATCTAGTTGCATGATAGGTGGTATACAAAAGCGTGTAAATAAGTATAAATTGATAAACATAAACAACCATACAACGATAAATTAAGAAATCAAGAAAAACAAATGCCAAACATTTAGATCTTCATAATAATGGCTAATACCTTCGGGTATTAGCCTTTAAACGTCATAATAAATATAAGAGCAATTATTTAGCCAAGGTAAACTAACCGAGTTAACGAATGATACCAAAAACTAAATGATTACTAAAGTATATGGAATTACACGTTCTCTCCTATGAAATTGATAACGTTTATCGACCTCTTCTTTTCTTTTTCTCCTCTAAAAATTGACTTTTATGGTTTAGGTATCGAGAATATGATTTAGCACACTGAAAACTCATTTTCGAATTTTCTATTTATATGGTCTAGAAGTCGGTTGGATACGGCGTATCCAAGTGTTGGATATGGCGTATTGGGGATTTCTTGGAGTAGGGATCACGCTTGATATCTTTCAGAATATTTAAATACTATATCTTGAATACGGCATATTGAGTCTCTCTGGATACGACATATTGATCTTTATCCTTCTGTGGTCTTTGGTGAGTGCAGGCACGGATACGCCGTATCTTCTTTGATGGATACGGCGTATTGGTTTTTAGAATAGTAATCTTTAAAATATCTTCATTTAAGCTCCAGAATGCGTGCGTTTTGGAAACTTTCACCATTACTCCATAATTACCGCAATTCTCAAATATAAACGATTAAATAACAATTCTTTGCAATAACTATACAAAATGGGTTAATAACATGGGATAAATGATGCTATAAAATAGACGTTATTTGATGTCATCAAATATCCTACCACTTAAATCCTACTTATCCTCAAGTAGCATTTAGAAGTTTATAAAAATGTATCCCTAAGGATATTTTCTGTTAAAGCATTTATTTGATCTATTACAAGTATGCAACCAAACACCTCACGAAATAGGAAGATAAAAACACTCAAATCACTCAACTAATCTATGTGGTAACATGTAACTAATTCGCTCAATTGCTCGGTCGTGACAAGTATTCTATCATAAGCTTGGCAAGGATACACATCTCTACCACTAAAGCCAAGGAGTAACAAGTTTATAAAGGTAAATATGGTTTTTTGTATGGAAAGGCTTACGGGTGATCATTCTACAATCTTTCACCAGAAGTACCACTCCAACAAGGCAGCTGAAGCACATATACATGGCCGTAATGACGGAATAGACATGTGTGTTCGATCACATCCTCATTTAAATTTAACCAAAGGTTAGGATGAAGAATGATATAGGGTAGGAACCTTCTAACTTTCAGCAAAAGTCGTAAACCAACGAGGCAGCTAAGACATGCATACATAGCCGTAACGACGGAATAGACATGCACGCTCGAATAAGTCCTCATTCGCGTAAAACCAGTGGCTAATCATTAGGTGAGAGGGAAGTAAATTGTTGTTAAATAAAAATCAAGAAACAAATAGATTAAGACTTAAGATACAAGTTGCTAGACACTTTTTCCCGACCATTACTACGATAAAGACACAACTATTTATAACGTCTTGATCATAGATCAAAAACAACAACCTAAGTTGGCGTTCACGTAACGGTCAACTTCCTAATCATCCCATAACTTTACATACTCTACAAGGCAAGTGGCGATATCTTCCAATTTGTACAATACTCTACATCATTGACTTTTTGTTGTGTATCAACGAATAATCAATCATTCGTGTGATTCCTTCGGTAGTTGTGAAACGATTATCTTCAAACTTTCTTTCTCTCTCTTTTTTGTAATTTTCTCATTTTTTTTATTTATTTTTACTAACTAAACTTCAAATCTCGGTGTAGTTTCACCATCTTCGTGATCATAATAATTCCGGATAATTTCTTCGATTGTTCCTCGTTCTTCGGACTCACCAATAATTGTGACGGTAGTAAAATCACATGAGTTTTGACTATAATATACATTCCCATTTGCAATGTGCACATTTCTAACCGTACCAAAGATAGAAAATGACACAAGACTCAGGAAATACAAACTTTACACTTTAATTAACTAGCAACTATAAATTAAACTTAATCTAACAGGGTAGGTTAAGGTGTAAGGGTGTAATGAAACAAATAGTTGGTGTAAGTTCCTAAAGAATTGGCTCTACGGGTTGTTCTAGGGGAATCTTACTCTTAAAGTGATAGTAAACAAAGGGTTCAAACGGGAGGTTAACTAACCGGTGTAGTTAGTTAATAAGCAACATGTAAAGGCGATTTGGGTGTAATCCTAAAATTTACCAATTTAAACAAGTTACTCCATCTAAATCCATAGTACTTATTATTGTGGTCTCGAGTGATATACCAAGCCAAGTTCTAAAGTCTACAACATCACCGGCACACTCATATTTTATGGAATTTTGGTAAACATTTAGAAACGGAAAGGTTAAATCCTTATAATATCTAATAAGGGTTATTATGTGCGGGTTATGTAACATGTAATTTCGCAAAAGTATGCTTGAATTTTTTTTAATTTGAGCATAATTTAAGCATTTTATTGTGAAAAATGGGACAAGTAAACATTCTAATTCCATCCCCCCACTTGAATTATACAACGTCCTCGTTGTATATGTAAAACATTAAATACGGGAATTTAAAAAGAATTAGAATGAGAAACTCCCCTGATATTTTCTCGGTAGATTCTCCAAGTTGCGTTTATGAGCAAGATTGTGTATTGAACGGCCGTCTTGAGGTTTCAAGACTCCAACACTTTAAGATCTCCAGATTTTGTAATTCTCCACCAATATTCGTCAATTTCTTTCTCGAGGTCCTGTATTAAACATAGGAAAAATATGCATCCATATCTTGGTACCTACAGTTAATTTAAACTAAACTAAACAAACTAAATACGGGTCAGACTGGTGAATACGGCGTATCACGTTAGTGAATACGGGGTATTTCCAAAACTGACAATAATGTTTTTAAAGTTCATAAAAAGTAAAGACTGATAACGTCCATACATTCAATACGCCGTATGGTATGGAGCGGATACACCGTATTGAAGTCTGGGAAGACAGACTCGATAACAAAAATTAAATAACATTTTAGGTTGTCTCCCAGGAAGCACTTTTTTTTACAGAGAAGTCTTTAAGTAAGACTTTCTTTAGCTTCCACATATTTGAAATCATCTCTTGCACCTCCATTCTTGCATTTGTTGTGAGTATCCTGCTTGGTTTCGTTATATGAACTATGGTGCTGAACTTATGGCCAGGCTTTGTTCTATGATGCGCAAACAAATCAAAACGTCATATCATGATATATATACATAAAGTATGATAACCTGGTTAATAGTTAGATACATCACCTTTCCAATTATAAGCTTATTTGACCCTTGTGCATAGGCACCAACATTGACATTTATTACATTAGATAATGGTATGAGAAACATATCCCCCGAAGAGTGTTTAATATCAACTTTATCATCATCATTGTCCTTATCCGATTTTGATTAGTTGGGATAAATTACGTTAAAAGGAAATAGATCATTAAAGTTTAAAACGTTTTGTTCCTCTTCATCACATTCGGACAATGATGTTTCATCTTTCAAATTAAATTCATCGATGTGTTAAGGAACACTTTCAGTTAGGTCAGTTAAGAAAATCGAATTCTACGTTAGAGCATCATTGTAAACAATGGCTGGAAATTCTTTCTCAAAATCTTTAAAGTAATCTAAATCATCAAAATAACTGACTGTAGGCTCGGGTGATGGAAAATAAGCTATATTGACTTTATCATTATCATTTTCCGAATCTGTTTTTAAATTGTTGACGGAAATTATTTTGTAAGAAAATGATTTTTTGTCGAAAATTATCGTACAATCTTCATCGTCGAATTCGTCAAACGATATTCTAAAGTCGATTTCATCGTTGTTAAGAGAACTTACCATAGGCTCACACGAGAGTGTTGTTTGAGATGTTAATGTGTCGTTAAAGGCTATAGCTGGGAATTCAGTTTCAACAGATCCGAGGTTGTGAACGTCTTCATTATCCCAGATCTTACCATACGTAGCAGTTTCCCAGTTATACACCTTACCATGCCTACGAGCTTTTTCTTCCTCAAGCCTGATATACTCCTCCATAGTAATGTTAGGGTTGTCCATTTTAACCTGTAATAAATTCGCTAGGAAAGAAAACTGTCAAATAGCTTAATACGCCGTATTCAGTGAACTAAATACGCCGTATTGATGATAGAGTCGAATACGCTGTATTGGTTTGAAAAAAATTTATACGCCGTATTCAGTTGGGATGAATACGCTGTATTGGACAGAGAACTGGATACGCCGTATCTGATGGAAGTGGATACGCCGTATTCAACTGTCGACCAGAATAGTGTATTTAAGAAAAATAATTAATAGCAAAATTAAACACAAATATACAAGATTTACAGAATATACAAGAATATACACTAATCTAAATTACACTAATCCTAATGGTTAGATCTAATCTAATGTTAAAAACCAAAAAATCAAATAAAAATTAAGATAAATTTTCACTCGCCGGCAGCGGCGCCAAAAACTTGATGTATCGTTGTGTGGTGTATATTTTATTGATTCAAGTTTTAAATTTATATTTGCCGTACTAAACTTTATAACAAACAATTTAAACGGGCAGTGTACATGATCGTTGTAGTTTCGTTGGTAGCTGGGTTGTCGAACACTGAAGGAGGTTATTTATCTATCAATTTAATTAATATCTTGGTTATCTAATCTATGTTAATTCTATTTTATTCTAAACCTATGTTAATCTAAATCCTAATTCTAACGGGAAAAGGGGGGTTTTCAGCCTGAGAGACTGGCAAGTTGGTTGTGACTACAAAATGAATTCAAGGCATTTTTACCAAGCAAGCTAATTATCAAAAGATAAAAAACTATCATAACTTATATAAGAACTGTATTAACCATTATTAATCCGATTAGAAAGTTGGTTTGTTTATTAAGTGCAATGATTTCTTCTCTCGAGGTGGCATATCATTCTTAAGACTTAGGCATTACATCATCCTAAGACCTAGACACATTAATTCTGTCATAATTAAAGCATCCGTATAAAGCATCCTTATTTGCTGATTATAATCTATCTTAGGGATTAAAGCAATGGTGATCTTGTTAAACCCTAGCTTATAGAGACTTTACCCACTTACCGCTTAATGGCAATTTATACACTAGTAGTCCACTTGTCCAACTATCCAATGGAATCAGAACGTTACTTGTTGAATTATCTAGGTCACCTGCTAGTCAACACGATCAATAAACCATTGGCAATATCCAATTAACTAGTTAAGCCTAAAGCGTATCCTAGACACAAACTTAGAAGGACAATATTTGTGTAACTATAATTCTAGATGTATAAATCACTATATGGAGAGCTATCCCAGACTCTAGATCTACTTGGTCCGCTTCACTAGATCCAGTTGAATGATAGGTCGCATACAAAAGCGCGTAAACAAGTATAAATTGATAAACATAAACAAGCATACAATGATAAATCAAGAAATCAAGAAAAAACAAATACCAAACATTCAGATCTTCATAATAATGGCTAATACCCGAAGGTATTAGCCTTCAAACATCATAATAAATACAAGAGCAATTATTTAGCCAAGGTAAACTAACCGAGTTAACGAATGATACCAAAAACTAAACGATTACTAAAGTATACGGAATTACACGTTGTCTCCTATGGAATTGATAACGTTGCTCGACCTCTTCTACTCTTTTTCTCCTCTGAAATTCGACTTTTATGGTTTTGGTATCAAGAATATGATTTAGCACCCTGAAAATTCATTTTTGAGTTTTCTATTTATAAGGTCTGGAAGTCGGTTGGATACGGCGTATAGTGTTGGATACGGCGTATTGGGGATTTCTTGGAGTAGGGACCACGCTTGATATCTTCCAGAATATTTAAATACTATATCTTGAATATGGCGTATTGGGTCTCTCTGGATACGGCATATTGATCTTTATCCTTCTGTGGTCTTTGGTGAGTGCAGGAACGGATATTCCGTATCTTCTTTGATGGATACAGCGTATTGGTATTCAGAATAGTAATCTTTAAAATATCTTCATTTAAGCTCCAGAATGTGCGCCTTTTGCTAACTTTCACCAATTACTCCATAATTACTGCAATTCTCAAATATAAACGATTAAGTAATAATTTTTTTCAATAACTATACAAAATGGGTTAATAACATGGGATAAATAATGCTATAAAATAGACATTATTTGATGTCATCATAAGTCATTCAATATTGCTCAAATCCTACCATTATCCTTCAAGATAATCTTCCTCCAAACATCAATGATTGGGAACTCATCATTTAAGAAAATGTCATTTATGTCGACTCTCATAACAGTTCCATAGATGCATGCTCTGCTATAATGCTCCATCATCTCAAGAACTCTCAAAATTTTAACCTTGCCTAATACATTGCTCATAAAATCAAAAGTGTCAAAAATGGAGTCAATTGTCCTCTTCCTTATGGTTTACTAATTACTCGCCTTTACCGATTCGTTCTTGCTAAACATCCTAAACTCTTTCATCCTTACCACACACTACAATTCGTCTATCAATAGAAAGAATGAGAGAAAGAGAAGTAAGAGTGATGAAGTTAAGATTGACATGCCTTACTCTTCATCGTCAGTAGAAAGCTCAAACCAATCATCTACTTTGCTAGGATATTAGGGTTCCGTGGATCAACTTTAGATTAGGAATATCTCTAGGAATCATGAATTGGCATTTTATGAATACTAAGCTAAGTATTTGCTTGTAGTATCCTTGCACTAGACTATGCTATTTTGGTAAACTGAATGCTTGTAAATATTGTGCATGCTTGAACTAGATGTTGAAACTTTGTACTCATTTCATCTTGATATGCTTCATGGATGATATCTTGTAGATGATAATGATGTTTACATGATCATTTGTGATATGCTTTGAGTGAAAATTAATGTTCTGGTCCTTTTGTTGAAATATGTGACCCATGGATCCACCATAGGTAGATCCGTACGTTATTTTGGTGGATCCGTGGCTCACCAGGCCAAGCGCCAAAATTCGATTTTTCTTTATTTTTTAACTCTTTCCACTTTATCCTATAACTATGCTATATGATACTATGTAGGATCTTAAACCTTAAAATAAAATACCTCATCCATATAATCCAAGAACCTTTATGCCAAGGCATACACCCCATGTCCTTTATAAGTAACAACTTCACAACCTTATACTCAAAAATCAAATGTCTACTTCCTCAAATGATTCCACACCTAGAATCAAAAGGAAAATCATCCAAGAGCATCTCTCAAAACTCAAATCAAATCAAATTGATCTACACATCACTCCAACCGAAGTCTTTGAATCAATACAAGCTCATTTTCACCTCATGACATGTCATTATTGTAGTAACTCAAAAATGTGAAATTGGATTACTATTACATGAAATGCATGTCATGTTCGAATACATTTAAGAACACACTCCACAAAACAAAACATCCTCTCTCCACAACAAGTTTGATCATTTAATCCTAATCACCAATTACAATCCTCATCTACACATATGTAGATGTTGCATCAACAAAGTCAACCAACTTTGTAGGTCCAGCCCTAGATAGATCTTTACGCCTGTTAAGGTTGTAGAGCACTTATGTAATCACAAGCAACTCTAAGAGAGACTCTAACAAATGAAACTATTGTTTATGCGGAATATAAACAACAGAGTTAAAGTATTACTAAAATAATGATCCTCTATGGATCTCTTCTATTAATAATAAACGTGTTTTTCTGATGAATCAATTGATTAGTTGCCTTCATCCAACTCGTAGGTTTCTTAAATACCCACGAAACCCTAACAAAAAGCTAAAGTGATAAGTGTTATCACTTCCTAGGATATCTCATGCATATCCCTATTACTAACTAACTTTACTAACAACCCGGAGTAAGCATAATACTACCAGGAATAATATTGTTCTACCAGCAGGAATGACTTTTGTACTGCACAGTACAATTTACTATTATCCTTAACAGTAGGAACTACACTCAGTAGGAATGTTATTCTCCGACCAGTAGGAACTACATACCTACTAGTTGTAACTATCTATTACAAAGTTCCTAACAATCAACTATCTATTACAAAGTTCCTAACAATCCTCCCCTAAACTTGAATTTGACATAGTTAACTTCAAGTTTCTAGATAGATCTTGCGTTGAAAGCACCAGAGGATTGAACAACAACATCTTGACAACCGTCTCCAAAACCAATCTTCAAATACGTTGAATCAGCAACAAGAAAATCAGCATCGAAACACGGACTGCAACAGAACCTCCACAGCTACATGAATGGGTTTGATGAGCCTTTACCAAGTAGCCATTCACTCTTAGGCTAGCCAGTCCAGTGGCACCCAGAAAGGGTTAAATCCATGGAGGACTGAAACCATTTTCCACTTTCAGAACATGAATCATAGTAAGTGGAAGAACTATATGACTTTTGGCAAGTCATTACAGCCAAAAACGGATTTGAGGCGTCTTTACCTGTAGCCGTTTGCTCAGGACTAGTCACTTTTCATTTCAAGAATAAGGCAAGTGAAAACCATCCAGTTTTGAGTACTGGCTCCATCAACGGATTTTATAAGCCTTTACCACATAGCCGTTTGCTTGTGGGCTAGACAATCCTTGGGACCCAGAAATGGTTACTCCCATGGTGGATTGCAAACCATCTCAACTTATTGGTACGTGAAACATCAATCAGTTGAGAGACTCTATGATTTTAAGCAAATCATGAAAGCTATATCAATTCATTCTGGTCATAGACCTGGGAATTGAAACCAAAAATAAATTGATTCTGCCTGATGGCCTGGCTCAATGAGCATTTCCATAAGAGTGTTCGACACCAAAAAAATATTTTCCGTGAAAGATTGTGCCATAAAACCAGTTTAGTAGATCACTGAAATATAAAGATGAGCCTGAAAACCATGTTGCTCATCGACAGTTTAAAAACCAAGTGATCCAGTCCACACATTAAGAGTATAATAAAAAACCAAGATTTTTTAAAAAGAAAAAACTTATTTTTTATTCAACTTTACATGATAAAGAGAATCAAAAGATTATCATTAAGAAAATACAAAGTTAGTTTTGGTAAAAATAGAGTGACAGGGTACCAGAATTATGCAGATGAAGACAGCTGCAAGCGTTTTTTTATGAATGCATTTAGCTGCTCATCATTGTGTCAGTTCATTCCTATAACCTTTATTGTCAACTTCCAGGTTGTGCTTAACATTTTTCGTCATGGTTGAAGCTGACTAAGAGGATTGGGTGTATCTGCAAACATAATCAGGGACCGTGCCTGTATAATGTATCATATAGAATTGATTTAACCAGAAATTGGTATAATATGAGCCATTACGTCGGTCAACCTAATACCTTTTGTTCAGCCCAAACTTCTTATAGTGTCATATTCTACTTACACTAATAACATTAATTGCTGATATCCCAATAGCATCATTCCTGCACCAGCTATAGGTTTTGCCTTCATAGTGCTTTTCAACCATCCCATCAAAGCTGAGACAAACTTGCCTATCAAGCAATGTGAAGAATCAACCTCAGATGAGTAAGTACTTTGATGACTTATCTGTGAAGTTAATGCATTAACATCAACTAGCAAGAGGAACAATTTCCCATGGCAGAACAAAGGCATGCCAATAATGAGGGTTGGTATCAACATCAGACATCATCATCCATAATTAAACTTTGTGAAGAAAGGTATCAGCCAGCATTCAAATCTACCTCAGTGGATGGTCATCTTTCTTGATCCAAGGGATTTCCTCCTGGTATTATATGTCTTAATACCAGCAGTAGAGGATTGATTTTATTGTTCTAGGACCAGATGTCCTGGTAACAGTAGGTGTAGCTGAAAAACCAGATGGTGGTGTAGGAGCAACAGATGTTTTGTTATTGATGTATCAGGTGTAACATCAGGGTGGGATGAAGCCGTAGGTGAGTGTGGAGGAGAAGCAGGTGGAGTATCAACAAATGGTGATTGGTGTACATTAGGTGTAAAACTGCAGGTGATGGTCTTGAATAGCCAGGATCTGAAGTCATTTTGGGTTCAGTGGATTTAGGACTTCTTTGAATCAGGTTGTTATAAATCTGCTACTTGTCTTTTAAGAGACCTCCTTAGGTTTGTGATTGGCAGATTAAAAGAGCAATGGGGGATCTTGTCTAAAATCTTCTTTGAGGTGATCAATCAGAAAAGGTCCATCAATTTTCAATGTCCAGCCTGTTGTGTAGATGGTGGAGCTTTGGTTTTTTACAAAGGTTCTCATATAATCTCTCTGTTATGCATAAGTCATTGGCTTATTTATCTTATCTTGGAACCTTTGAGCAGAAACTTTTTCTAATTTCAGTAATAAGAGCTACCTCCTCGCTGCAAAGTTGTCCTCATTTACATCAGGACCTAATAAATCAGCAGAAAGTCCTTGGTTAGCATGGACCTGACTCATTATCTCATTCCAATCAGCATCCGTGTAATATTTTGCAGACTCTAACACATCCTTTTGTCTTTTCTGCTTTTGCTCTTCTCTTTCTCTTGCCTGCTCAGCTTGTTCTTCCTCATTTAGTCTCTCTACAGCTTCGGCTCCCAACCTGTCCTCCTCCCTCTGTCTGAATGAATTTTCTCTATACTGGGTGGTTCTTACTCCACATAGGGACTTTCCCTTGTTAGAAGGAGCCATCAGTAGGACCAGTAGTGACCATCAGGGGAATTAGGGGTGGGGGGTAGGATTGATCCCCAGCAAAAGCATCAGAGGGAGTGGATGAACTAGGAGGAATATCATCCTCATCGGAACCACCAGTAGGAACAGCTAAATCAGCAGCAGTAGTAGCAGCTGCCTTGGCCAGCTTAATGAGAGGATCAACATCCTGCTCTTCCTCTTCCTATTGTTGTTTATGTCATAACAACTTCCTCTTTTCCATTTATGTGTATCCTCCAAGACTCCTTAACCTTCTTTACCAATTTTCCAACAACCTCCTTAAACACAGCTTGTGAGCTTTTAGATCAGATGCTTGAGAATCTATTTTCTGCACAAGAGAATTCACTAGAGAACACAAAGCTGTTAGTTTATCAGGGTCCTCAGCACCTCCTGAGGTGGTACCTGCAGGTGGAGCTTTAGTGGACCTTGGAGGTGAGATATCAACGGAACCTCCAAATACAATATCTTCCACATTTGTGGATGTGGATTGTTTAGTTTTTGATGCATGAGGTCTGGAAGAGGATGCTGGGTCTAGGTTATAAAAAAGGTCACCCTACTCATTATCTTTGGCTCTAGCAGGAATCGGGGGGTGGTCTAGGTGGTGATGATGCCTGAGCATGGGAGTGTGCAGGTTCAGTCAAAGTCTCAGGGACTGTATATGGAATAGTTGGTTCAGCATCTCCTGCACTTTCACCCGCTATGGCAGGTTGAGCAGGAGGAAGCATTGTTGCCAAGAGTGGCATAGTGTCCCCATGAAAATTGAGCCTCATGTTGCAAACTCCATTTCTGGTTAGTTAAAAGCATGATTACTGTTTTGAATTCCAGTTTCATGTTTAACATCATTTGTAGAAATTTGGAAACGTCAAAAAACTTTTTTAGAATTGGTAATGTTGTTAACCTTTCCTTTAAAAATATAGCTTGAAAGTTAAAACTTCCTTCCCTCAGTTAAACATATAAGAGCAGTAGCCAAAGAACTCCCAAATTGATCCCAGCTACCAGACTTGGTGCTGAGACAATGCATGAGTGTGTGGACAATGAACCTCCATTGAGGTGAGAACTTATTCTTATGGAAGGTCAGTTTCCCTTCAGTAGGATACCCCATATTATCCATCCCTAACTTAAGTCAGCAGTGGTAAGTCCACTCAACCCCCCCCCCCCCTTCATACACTTAGTTGAAGTTGACTCCGAACCAGTGATTCAGTGATAGTATAGGGGGTTCTATCAATGGTGGCTATTACAGCTGGTGGGCCTTCCTCAAATGTTGCGAGGGAGGCCGTTGACCAAAATTGTTTTACCAAAGAGTCATATATGATTGGTATTGGCTAATGGTATACTCTGATTTGTGAACATCCTTATAAATATCTAGATCCCTGTTGATAGTCTGCACTCCCTTTAGCACCAAGTTTCTCCAAGAACACAACCTTATTGTGTTACATCAGATATTTTTAGGTCGGCCTATTTGTATGATGATAAAAGAATGCGATTAAAGTTGTTGAGTACTGGTGTGGAAGGAGGAGTTACTACTGGTTGTTTGCTTGTAGGCATTGATTTTTCCAATGAGAGAGTGTGGTGTGAGAAAAAGGGCAGGTAAAATTTTGGGTTTAGAATTAGGTAAGAGCTAAGAAGTGAAGGTCAATAGTACTTATCCCTTTAAATAAGGACACTTTGTTGAATTTTTATCACCAAATTTTCTCCACCTATATATCTTTTAAGTAAGAGGTAAAACTCCCAATTTAAGTTATGCTCATAAAGATAAAGTCTACTTGAAATCGAAACTAACAAAAACCAGCAGGAATTGTTCTACCAGTAGGAACATTTAAAGCTACCAGTAGGAACTCCCTCACCAATAGACAAACACTCAACCAACCAGAATGAATATGTATCATCAGTATAATGCGCCTTTCTCTTGGCAAAAACCACACTATAAACAATTTATATGCAAAAGCTTAGTCCAAAACATTGAAAACATATACATGGAATAACTTGACTAGCAGAACAACTAAAGCGATCAGTAGAAAGATGAAAAATACACTACAGCAGAAAAATTTAGTGGATAAAATTAAAAGTTAAAAACACAATACTTATAAAAATTTTACAATTACAGTCCCCCCCTTGGACCCAAATTCTCCCCTTAACCATGGCATCTAGGGATTAAGCATCCCAATGTGAACCACTAGATGAAGAAATCTAGGTCCATCAAATGCATTGGTTAACAAATCAACCAACATTTTTCATCTTTTTTTTTCTCTTGTGTGATCTTAAAGCTCATGAATTAGTTTTTCTCATTTGAATCTCTAATAAGATGGTGCTAATTTCTTTATTGCTTTTTTCTTGGTAAATTAACTGGATTTTAAATATGCAGATGGTACTTTAATTATCATATAAAAATTTTGGTGTTTCATAATAATTAAACCCATATTCAAGCAATTGATTTTGAATCCATTAGTACCTGACCACCACAGTTAGTTAGCAGCAAACATATTATGATTCAGTGGACGATTAGTTGCAACTATGGGTTTGCTTTTTCACATGCCATGAGTTCAATCTACTGCCTAAAGATTTATACTTCAACCAGTTGTGGATTGTCGATCACATGAGACCAAGCATAGTCACTGTCTATGTATACTTCCACACAAACTGGTGAATTCTTGGGTAACAAAGGCCTAATTTTTGGTTGGCTTTTAGTATAACTTAAAGATTTTCATTTACAGCATTCCAAGTTGCGGGAAGTCAATGTTTAACCTGGTGTCTAGAACAAGCACTCACTGCAAACTGAATATCTGGCCTTGAAGCTGTCAAATACATGAGGGAACCTATCATTGATCTGTATAAGTGAACATTAACAGCATCATCAGGTTCATCCTTGGATTTTGGGTTTGGAAGCTTCAAAGGGTGTTGTTGCAGGTCTCACACTTTCCATATCAAATTTCTTATGTATCGTATCTCCTGGCTGATAAAAATCCCATCAGGGCTTCTGTTTCACTTGTAAGCATATAGAAAATGTTAACTCACCATAGCACTAATCTCAAATTTTTTAATCATGACCTCATAACTCTCACACTGGCCGTGTTTGTAGACCAAAATTAATGTCAATACACATAGTACCGAACATGTTGTTATCCCAGGAATTCTTCTATTGGAAGAGAGTTTTGTCGATTGTTAACCTCTTTTGTAATTATGCTTTAACAGAAAAGTAGACAAGCGTGCATACCAGGCCCGTGGTGCTTGATGAAGGCCATACAAAGCTTTCACAACTCTGTACACATGTTTAGGGTGAAAAGGATCCTCAAATCCTTTGGGTTGAGTAACATAGACTTCTTCATCAATTTCCCCATAGAGAAAGGCACTCTTGACATCCATTTGATATACCATAAAACCCATGTATGAAGCAAATGCTAAGAATAAGCGAATAGCTTCAATTCGAGCCACTGGAGCAAATACCTCATCATAGTCAATGCCCTCCTCTTGCCTATGACCTTGAGCCACCAACCTTGCTTTATTTCGAACTACGATACCTCTGGCATCTCTTTTATTCTTAAGAATCCATTTAGTCCCAATAGCAGTTTTTCCTTCTGGTAATGGCACAAGCTTCCACACCTCCTGATGAACAAACTGTTGCATTTCCTCCTGCATAGCTTCTACCCAATCAGGATCATTAAGTGCTTGAGCAACACTGCTAGGTTCAAGTTGGGAGAGAAAACAAGCAAACAGACAATGTAAATAGTCTGTGTGATTGTTCCTTTGTTGATCATGAACATAGCCAGCAAGAGCACTCTCTCCAAACTTGGATTTCTTCAAAGATCCCCTTGTGAGAACTGGTGAAGAAATATCCCCAATAATCTGTGAAATAGGATGCACAGTATGCACTCTTCTTGTGGGAGCTGGATCAACATCTATGTGAGGTGCTAAATTTGTGATTGAACCACCAAAGTCAGCATCATATGAAGATTCAGAGAAAATGCCAGTAGTAGGATGATGGTGAATGCCCTCCATCTCTGAAGATGAGGATATGTGATTGGCAAGGTCAGAAGGAGAGGGAAATCTAGTAGAATTTTCACTTGAGCCCAATGAGTGACCAGGAGGAAGTGGTGTATCATTAGCATGAACAGGTTCAACCATAGAAGAAGATGGTGTAGAAGGAACAGCAGAACCACCAGCAGCCTGATTAATACTACCAGCAGGAATGCTAGTAGCAGGAATAGCACTAACAGCAGGAACCGTATCAGCTGTTTTCCAAGTGTCCTTTGCTGCAGAATTGGCTTCATATTCTTGTCTTTGAAGCCTAGCAAGTTCCTCTGCATAGTCTGAAGTGCTCTCCACAGTGTCAGAAGCAGGATTAACCTCGGGACCTGAAAAATGGTTAGAAGGAAAAGAAGGAACAACAATCAATTGCTCATCACTCTCTGAATCTGAGTCATCTTGTGTACCTGCATGATTGTTAGTATCTTGAGTACCTGCAGGTTGATTAGACTTGAAACGAGTATAACCTAAAGAATCAGTCAAATAGTCAAGGTCAAAGTACCATTCATGACCCAAACCCTGAATATTTGGTTTATCTTCCATATATCTCAGATTCAGTGTTTCTTCTATCCTTTTGTTGGATAAATTATAAACTCTATAAGCTTTACTATGAGCAGAGTACCCAACAAGAAAACCTTCATCAGCTTTACCCTCAAATTTTCCCAAATGATCACTAGTGTTAAGTATGGTCACATGACAGCCAAAAGGTTTAAGGTGACTAACGTTTGGAACTTTCCCAGATAAAAGTTCATAGGGAGTTTTATTATGGGGCCTAGTTACTAAAACCCTGTTTAGAACATAACAAGCAGTACTAACTGCTTCTGTCCAAAACATGGTAGGTAACTTAGAGTCAGCAAGCATAGTTCTTGCTGCCTCTATTAGGGTTCTATTCTTTCTTTCAGCAACCCCATTTTGTTGAGGGGTTCTGGCCACACTATAGTCCCTTTTAATCCCCTTTGACCCACAGAGTTCAATTAAGTGAGAATTCTTAAACTCTGTCCCATTGTCACACCTTATAGCCTTAACCTTTTTAGTCAACTGGTTTTCAACAAAAGTAATGAAATCTCTAAGGATATAAAAAGTCTCATCCTTAGACCCCAAAAAGAAAACCCAGCTAAACCTGCTAAAGTCATCCGTAACCACCAAAGAATAGCTCTTGTGACCAATGCTCCTGATAGAAGTAGGACCAAAAAGGTCCATATGAAGTAACTGGAGAGGCTCAGAAATGGAGCTGACTGCAGTGATGGCCTTGTAAGAGGCCTTGTGTTGCTTTCCCTTGTTGCATGCAACACAGTTGTGTTCATTTGTGAAGAGTTTTGAAGGAAGCCCATTGACCAATCCATGTTTTGCCAGCTTGTTCATGTTTTTGAAGTTCACATGAGCCATCCTTCTATGCCATTGGGTGGACTCATCTAAGGATGCTTTTGCCAACAAACACTTGACTTCCCTTTCTGGATGGATGTGAGCCAAATTGAAGCAATAGAGATTGTGTCTCCTTGGAACTCTGAGAACAACTTGACTAGAATCAGGTAGTTTGAACTCCTTGGAGAGGACAAGGCACTCTGAGTCAGTAAACAGAACTTTGTTCTTGGTATCACAGATTTGTGACACAGAGAACAAATTGAAGTTCTGAAGTTCTTCCACATAATAAACATTCTCAAAGTTGAAGTTGGAAGTCCTGATTGTGCCTTTACCAGTGATTTTACCATCTCCACCTCCAAAAGTGACAGTCCCACCTTTAATCTTCACAAAATCAGCCAATTTCTCCTTATTACCTGTCATGCTTCTGGAACAACCACTATCAACAATACCTATATCTTTATTTGTATGAGGATTGTCCTACAAAATACACAAGAAAGTACAACATTAGTATACATGGGAGACCCAAGTCAGAACTGACTTGGGCCTGCCTTGTGGATCAATATGAGGAAAACCCTGTAGATTGGGGAGATCCACCATTGTTCTTGGATCCCCAATGCATATATGGCCTGTTACTTTGCCAAGAACAACCTGCTGAGGTCTTAACAGCAGTTCCCCATCTTCCCTCATCCATAGCCATTTGGTTATATGAGCCAGGCCTACTAAACTGTTGAAAATAATGGCTTTTTGGTCTGGTCATAGGTCTAGCAGCAGGATTATGCCAACCAGTAGGAAATGGCCTACCAGCAGGAAAGGACCTACCAGCAGGAACAGATGTTGGTCTGTTCCTACTACCAGCAGGAAATGACCTACCAGCAGGAACAGATGTTGGTCTATTCCTACTACCAGCAGGAACATAGGCTGGTCTAGGAACAAATGAGGGAATGTTTTCTACATTTTTCCACACAGGTGCATTATTCAATCCCAACTGATTCTCATAAAAATCACAGTCACGAATCAAATGAAATTTACTACCACAAACAAAACATTTCTTAGAACCAAAAGACTTGTTGTTACACATACTAAATTTGTTTAATCCATTCCTATTACAAAAATTCCTAGGAGTTTTTACATTCTCCTTAAAAGAAAAACTAGGACTTTGAGTGACATTGGATGGTCCTTGGTCATCAGTCTTGTGTAAAGTCTGCAAATCAACTGAACTAGAGGCTGAAGCTAATTGGTCTTTAGTCTTGAGGCTTAAGGACTTGACACTTGAACCACAGGATGCAAAGTCAGTATTCTCTGAGTCTAAAGACTTGTCACTGTTATCACAGAGGACAAATAGTCTTTTAGATACAGAGTTAGTGTCTGAAGAAATATTTAGACTTTGAACCATAGGTAAACTGTGTATCATCAATGTCAGGCTTGTTGGAAGGAGGCATGAATGTTCCTGTTATGGGTCCTGGAACAACATGCAATCCACCAGCTTTGACAAATCCATCATAGAGAGGTTTCTCTATAGCATCCTTAAGACATGAGTCAAAGATACTAGGTGCAGAGAGATCAAACACCTCATCTGTTCCAAAAGTGTCTCCATATCTAAACCAAATTTTATCTGAGGAACATGGGAACTATTGATCAGTTTGTTCAGCGCGTTTTTGAAGAATCCTTCATTTTGTCTAACTTGCCTCAGATCCTCCAAGTTGGGACCTTGTTATTCAAATTATCAATTTTTGCCTGTTATTCAATTTTCAGTATATTATAGCATGTTGGTGGGTTGCTTAGGTCTGCAGTCAAAGATTTAATTTTCTCTTCTAAAGCTAACTGATTATTTGGTACCTAAGGACTTCTGTTGTCTAAGTTTTGAGTGAACTTTTTGTATGCTTGTCTTGGATAAAACTCTCTTTATATTGCATTCTAGATTATCAAACTCTTTTTTAAGTTCTGTATAAATAGGAATTACAACCAAAAGGACAAGCTTGTACTGTGAGGGGGGGTGGGGGGTGGTATAACCCCATAAATTCAATTGAGTGTATCATCAGTAGCATCACTAGTAGGAGAACAAAGACAACATCAGCACCACTACTAGCTGCAATAGATAACACCATCAGAACTAACTCCATCAGAGCATCAACGCAGGAATAAACTGCATCATTCCTATATTCTCCTCATTAATCCCCTATACTTCAGAAGCACCTTCTCCATATCTTCTCTTTCGTGGTATGACCAATGAGCATTGAATCAATGCACAAAGCCTTTGGTTCTTTGATTTTATCCAGTTCTTTGATCTTAAATTGAGAATACCTTGTCTTTGGAATCCACCTTCTTCCCTGTACATTCTCTTGCAAAATGTCCCAACTCTGAACATTGATAGCACCTGACCTTCTTTGTATCAAACCTGGTAGCATCTTTGTTATTAAACTTGAATTTTCTACCATCCTTCTTTTCAAATCTATTGATTCGAACAGAAAGCATTGCCATCTGCCATTTGATGTCAAGTTCTTCCAAATCCAACTTGCCAATTTGGTCAAGTATTCATAAGTGATTGTTGTTGTGAGTCACTTTCAGCCACAAAAGAGTGAAGAACATTTTCAAGAACATTACCTGAAGCATCAGCAGAGGAAGAGTTAGTGGTATAGCAATCAGAAGAAGGTTGACATTTGGAATCAGCAGTTGACCACTTGGAATTAGTGCTAGAATGAGCAGTGCACTTTTGAAAGCTTGAGTGAGAGGTAGCTAGCCAGGAACTATTGAATCATAGCTGGAACTCCCTTACATCATTCCAAGTGTCCGAAGCTTGTTATTACCAATTCATCAAAGCTTAAGAAAATCAAGACCAACATTTTTGTTTTACAGGGTGATTGCTCCTGTGACCAAGTAGGTTGTAGGGCTCTAAGAAATTCATGTTGCAGTCTTAATTATCTGGTCTGCTTCGCTTTTGAATTAAGTTGACTCAGCACCTTCTGAAACACTATCATATCCCTTGTGCAAACCCTCAGATTCAGATATCTTAAAGCTGCAAACTCCTTGCTTGTGCATTGACTTCCTCTATTTTCTTTGACTCTTCATTCCCTCCTATCTTGCTTTTTCTGCAACCATATATCCTTAGCATCATCAGATGTGAAAGTCAGCCATTGATCCTCTGAGAGACTGAGAAGTTGAATAGTTCTAGCTTTTGTTCTCTCGTTGGACTGCAATTTGTTCTTCCTTGTGACAGGAGGAAGAATCATTATGTTGCCTCTAGGATCTCTACCAGTCCGTTTTCTGCTGTTTCCATGAAGAACAATGTTCCACAGATTGTGATCACTGTTCATTATCCAATATTCCATCTTCATTGCCCACGTTTCATATTGTCTTTCTTCAAATAGGGAAATTTGGCATTATGTTGGAAACAGTGGTCGGGAATTTTATTGCTGGTATTGAGTGACTGAGTATTTTGAGAGGTGTGCGGAGTGGGCAGTTTGTGACTCAAATAAATTAGTGGTGGGGGGGGGGGGATGGTTTTTGTGATTGGCCAATGTATTAGGCTCTTAGTAGTTGCTACAGAAAACTCTGTTCGTATGTTGTTGGATGGAGAATGAAGAATCGGATGTGATGGTTTCAATTAAACGGTGGTGTGGATACGTTGAAGTCATTGTAAAGGTTTAGGTGTAAGAACAGTAATTATTCTTCAACAGAGACTCTCTCCAGGCTCTGATACCACTTGTAGGTCTCAGCCCTAGATAGATCTTTTAAGCCTGTGAAGGATATAGAGTACTAATGTAATCAAAAGTAACTCTGTGAGAGTCTAACAAAACAATCTATTGTTCATGCGAAATTATAATATAGTGTAACAGAATGACATTATAAAAATAATACTTTGATCCTCTATGGATCTTTTCTATTAATCGTAAAATTGTTTCTTGATTGTCAATCCCCCACATAAACTAAACAGTGTGGTTTCATTTATGTTATGGATCCATAATAATTATCCTAGAATTCCGTTTTCATGGTTTATCTATTATTTCTTTTGTCTATCCTATACTAGAACTTATCCAGAGTCACTCGTTACTTACTTGGACCATTAACATAACCAGCATGGAAACTAACATACCTGCCAGTAGGAACTTTAATACTAACAGTAGCAATTACTCTACCAGTAGGAACTACATACCTACCAGTAGGAACTAATAAATACAAATATACCCAACATGTAATCATAGATGTAAAAAATCTTTTAGTTGGGTAGATTGGCTTAAAAACCCGCATCTTGTTACTTTGTAATTTCTAGCTTCTTACTAGTCTTTTTGTTTCAATAAAATCCGCCGTTCAAAAAACATTTAACCTGTAGTGAGATGACTCTTGTCTACAATGTTGTTTTTAGTTGTTTGTATATATGTCTTTAAAAATTAATTTTGTCTTAGAGATCTTTTTTGAACATATTATATCTATATACTATGATGCGGTTAAAACGCTGCCGTTTTGGCAGCTCCGCTACAGTACCCGGCCTATTGGGCTCCCATTTTGGGCCGGCCCATTTGACAATTTTTTTTTAAGTAGGCAACTTTAAAAAAAAATTGCTCGGCACAAAATAGATTTTTTTTTTTTACAAAAGTACTGATTTTTTCAGATCAAAAAATATCCGCGACATGAGGCCAAACGCATAAGCCCATATAAAAAAACTATTAAACATGAGACCGAAAAAATAAACCGAACAAATAATATAAAAAATATTGCTCCGGCACAAAATAGGAAAAAAAAATTACAAAAGTATTGATTTATTCAGATCAAAAAATACCCACGACATGACACCCAACACATAAGCCCATATAAAAAAACAAACTATTAAACATGAGACCGGAAAAATAAACTCACACAAAATAAAAAAACATTAACGCCCAGCATCAACGCGCGGGCAATCATGCTTAACACATATTTACCAAAATCTCATAAAATTATATTTTAAAAAACCTAAATAGCAAAAAAAACAAACATTTAAACATGAGGCCCAACATATAAGCACATATAAAAAAAACAAACTATTAAACATGAGACCGAAAAAATAAACCAGCAAAAAAAAATTAATGCCCCGCAGCAACGCGCGGACAATCATGCTTGTTAATATATATACTAAAGGGGGAAAAAACGATGTCGTATTGACATCGCTTGCTACAGTTCCATTTCTTTTGGGCTCCCAGTTTGGGCCGGCCCATTTAGGTTTTTTTTTACTTTTTTTAAGTAGGCAATGAATAAATTAAATAAAAATTATTGCCACAAAATAGGAGAAAAAAATTATATTACAAAAGTACCGATTTATTCAGATCAAAAAATACCCGCGAAAAAATCTTCGATATAAGCCCATATAAGAAAAAAAACAAACTATTAAACATGAGACCGAAAAAATAAACCCGCACAAAAAAAAAACTCCAGCAACGCGAATTAAAAAAAACCCGTATAGCCAAAAAAACAAACTTTTAAACATGAGGCCAAACACATAAGCCCATATAAGGAAAAAACAAACTATTAAACACGAGACTGAAAAAATAAACCCGCACAAAAAACAAAAAAATTAAAAAAATTAACGCCCCGCAACAACGCGCGGAAAATTAACGCCCCGCAGCAGCGCGCGGGTAATCATGCTTGTTGTATAGTATGCTTGTGTGGCTACTAAGCTCAATAAGGCCCAATATGAAATGCCGATTTATTAAGCCTAACATTTAAGAGAGGCGCAAGATCGAAACTGTATATTTACTTATATACATACTAAAAGTTGTTCACTGTACTGCTGGTGAATTCAGACTAAAGTCATTCAGCCCAAAAAACCGAAAATCGAAACCGAACTGAACTGAAAACAATCGAACCGTACTAATAACCGGATCGAATTTACCAAAACCGAACCGAACTACAAATTCGGTTTTCGGGTTGAATTTGGTTTTGATAATCAAAACCGAAAAACGAACTTATATAAATATATATTTTTTTATATATTTATATATATAAAATAACCATTAAAATTTTATCATAATATAAAAAACATTTTTTATGCTTAAAATAATTTTGTTTGCTAAATATCTATGTAACTTTTTTCTTCTTTTTAAATAAATGGTGTAATTCGGGTTATTCGAGTCAACTCGAAAACCGAACTGAATTCAAATTCGGTTTTCGGTTCGGTTGAATTCTAGTTCGATTCGGTTTTCGAATTGAACAAAAAAAGTTATTTAACCAAACTGTTAGGAATTCACTTTACGTGATGACATTTACAGAATTGCCATTGTTTACCATATCACCACACACAGGGACTAGTATAGACAACATATGATTCTTATGTAATGTGTGGTGGTATAAATACCCCTCTATGGCTTCCATAGAGGGGTTGAGTCTTTTGTATCTTCCATTTTTATACATCTTATTTTACATTAACTTTCTCTCTCTATCTACTTCTCATAAAATGGCTTATCATGTGGTTGACTCAACAAGTTTCCACCGGATCATAGTTTTCGTGTTTCTTTCAATTGGTATCAGAGACATGGCTACACACTCTTGGGTCGGGTTTATCTTTATGGTCCGTTTGGTCTAGTCACACTTTCAGATCTGTCATTATTGTATTCGTGTGTGTTTGATTCGTGGTTTCGTTATTCAAGCTTATTTCGTATATAATTCTTTTTGACAGCTTATTTTTTAAGTTTTTATAAGCTTATTTTCGAATTTTTTGGCTTATATCAATTTATGGGTTCATCATCTTTGTGTTGCAACATACATAGATCCAATATTTTAGTAACAAGGACGGTTGTACGTTTTGGTCTTTTGTGAAGGTCACCGATCTAGAGTACCGATCTAAGCAACCGAACGAGTTCAACCTTGTGACACAATCGATCTAGTATCACCGAACTAGTTGTTTCTTCATCAACCGAACAAGTATCAAGCAAAGGAAACCGAATAGTTGATTCTTATAGGATACTGAACTAGTTGATTCTTAAGATACGAACTACAATGATTGAAGGACCGACTAGTAAACTTTTAAGTGAACGATTAGTTCAAGAGCTATATGAGCCGATCTAGTTTCTTCACAAGCAACCGATCTAGTCTTTTTCATAAGTAACCGAACTAGTCAAGTTCCAATAAAGAACCGATCTAGTCATTTTTGTTATAGAACCGATCTAGACATTTTCATGTTGGAACCGATCTAAACCCAACCGAGTCAACTCGGTAATTACCGAGTTGACGCGGGTCAACTCACTGAGTTGGGACAGAAAAAGAAGGAAAGGACACAGACTTGAAAACATCATACATCATTTACAACAATTACAACAACCAAACAACATTCATTACAAACTACAACAGCCTACTCTTTCTTCTAAACCATCAAATCCATTTAATCTCAAGAACCACTCTTACAATCTATAACATCTATAACACAAACTAGCATCTTACAAACAAATCCAAATATTTCATCCATCATGACTTGGAATGATACAACACGATCTCAGTTTTATTATTTCGTGTCTTTCAATCACAACGACACCCACTACGTTTCAACACGAAATACTGATACATCACAGATTTATAAAAAGGCAAAGGCTTTTCTCTTTAATTTACGAAAATAAAGTTAGATCTATAACATTTGGGTTATGATCCTTCTTTGTTTCGATTACAAGGACACCAAACTAATAACTACCGAGACCTCGTTTACAAGATCTTGAAGCCTTAATCTCTTGTGTTCTTCTTGGATATACATTGTAAAGGGCTGTTGTTGGTGCTTGGCTCAACGTTAATAGAACCACAAAAGACAAGGTATAAGCTTTCGTGCCTTTAAATGACTTCATCAGTTTGGTTCTTCGATTCACAAAAAGAAGAAAAATAGGTAATGGTATTTAGTGTCTGGGTTAACAGAGATAAAAGTTGAGAAGAGTGGATGTGTAGATGGGTATTACGTTTGAGGTGAGATATGGTAGATTTGTGTTTCCTAGAATTAAGGGAGATGTTTGAGGATGTGGGAGGAGATAATGTGATTAGGGTTGGATACTATGAGAATAATTAGGGTATAAGTTCCTCTTATATCTCTTAGTCTTAATGGGTTTATAAAAAACATGGGCTAGTTTTTCTACTTGGGCTTTGTGCTTGAAGTTAAACAATTCATGGGCCGAGTACAAAAATGAGTTGGGATGGGGTATGTCAAAATTTAAGCAGGCCGATTATAATGGTAATGGATGGGATTGTTGGTTTGTTTTCATGGGCCAAATGTTATAAGAATTAGACCGTGTATAAGATTTTGAGAGTTAATTTATTCTTATTAAAACTAAATTTGGCTAAATGATTCAATTGGGATGAATTTTGCCATATTTAGTTGTTAATGGATACATTTGAGATTAAATGCTTATCGGTTGCATTCGTGGTTTAAAATGACAAAGTGACAAGATTTGTGACGAGACCAGGTTATAAAGAATCATTGGAACATAAATTTTAATTGCTAGAATTGATGTGAATTTTTCTAAGTGACTACGAAGTCGATTGGGTATCACTTATTTGAGATTGAAGTTGGATTTTACAAAGGCGTATACTTATTTTATCTTGAAGTCGGCGTTGGTTGGATGCATGATTTCATTGATAACTTGCTCGTGCTTAAGATTTAAGTTGAAGACTTGGTTTATCTAGTTTCCAGAAGTCGGGGTGGATGGTTGAAGACCTGGATAACTATCACTTAAAGGAGTTACGTTGTCGTACTTAGTGTCACACGTTGGAGATGTTGTGGATAATCACAAGAGGTGATGAATGACTCATACTTTGGGGGAGTATTGAGTACTTAGAGATTGGCTTGGAGCACAAATTCTCTACACCATTCTTTCAACATTAGTGCAAGCTTAAGTCACAAGAACAGGGAATTCTACTTCAGTTTGGTATATCGGGTTTACTCCATCAGTGGTCACTTCAAATAGCCAACAAAGGGGTTGGTAAAGATAGTTAGAGAGAGTTTATGAGTAGAGATTTGATCAGCAGTTGATTCTCACGGGATAGATGTGTGCTAATTTATTATTCGCATAAGATTTCAAGTATATGTGCGTACAATGTTTTGCTGATTCAGAGGTATCAAAACCAGCAAGGGGGAAGGAGACATACATATGAACGCACAACGAGTACACGTGACGAACTTCATACCTTCTTCTTATTTAAGGTCATTCCGGGAAGACAAATGTCATAACCGCAGAGAAAATCAGTGTTTAACTCGTGGCTTTTGGTGTATTATTCCACCTACATAGGGGAAGAGATGTAAGAAACAATTTTTGATGATAAAAGAGGTACACAATTATGTGATGATTCCTCTAGATAGTCAGTATCCTGCAGGAAGAAATGAGTTCATCCGGGACTTAGTTGACATTGGTGTTTTCATTTCGACTACTTAGAGGGTTTAATTGTCTACATCCGGGACTTAGCTAACCTTGGGTGTTACAAGAAATATCATCATTATCCTGAAAAGAGGAATGCACACGTCCGGGACTTAATTGACTTTGAGCTACGATTTCAACTTCATGAATGGGATAGAGTGTGTACTTCGGTCTTTTGGGCTTCATACAATGAGACTGGTTGCATCTCTTCAACTACATGGGGGAAGAGATATCTTAATATTTTTTGTATGCATTACTTGAGCTTCCAGTGGAAAGAAATGTGAGAAGAATTATTCAAGCGTGAGAAGATACGTTGCTGATCTATTTGATGATCCCCCGACGGATAATCACTAAGCTTATTATTAAAGAAGCAGTAACATTTGATGTGGGTATCCTACTAATTCCGCTGTGCACTTAATCATTATAAGCTTGATAGAAAGCTTTGAAACTGCTCAAGAAGTGATTGCTTGTTTGGGGGGAAGCTATTAAAGCTTCATAATGAAGAATATGTGGCATGAATTAGGGGGAAGCTAATTCAGAAGCTTCTCCTTAACCAGAAGTGTATGGGTTACTTAGTTCATGCCTATTACAATATTTCTCCTACAAGGTACTACAAAGATGATTCATGGTGGAGTGCAGACTTGAAGTTAAATGAAAAGCAGATTCTAGTAAACTTTGACATGACCAAAAGTGCAGGAAAATGAAGTTTTTCGAGACATGCAGCTAATTCAGAAACTTCGAGATGACCAGAAGTATATGAAGAAATTTGAGCCTTCAAGTAGATCAAAGGCCACAGAAGATATCATCATCATTGGAAGCTTCATGGAAGTTCTTGTTCTTAATCATTATGTACTTGTTAGGAAAATATTATAAGTAATTTTGTATATCGTCCCATGGGGGAAGATTGTTAGGATTTCATTTTATGTGACAACATTACGGAATTACCATAGTTTAACATACCACCATACGTAGGAACTAGAATAGGCATTTTAGTAAACTTATGTATAGATGGTGGTATAAATACCCCTCCATTGCTTCCATGGAGGGGTGAGACTTTTGTAATACTTCACTTTTCATTCTATTTTACACACATTTGTTTCTCCCTCTACTTTCTCTCTAAACATGACTACCATATGGTTTGATTCACCAAGACCACCAACGGTGTTAATAATTAAGATGTATTTTAGGCTAAACGTAGTGGTGACCGCAGAGGACACCGCCACGTCAGCGCCAACTCAGTTTTCTCTCTCTTAGACCACACAGTGACCAAACACCCGTAGTGGTGACCGCACATGCGACCGAACAATTTTTTTTAAAAACATTACATTAATAATTAAACATTACAAATTAAAATACGGAAATAAAAATACACGGAAGAAAAGACAAAAAAAAATTACGGAAGATAAAAAATTACAGTAAATTAGTGTGCATTTGTTCGATGCCAAATGTGTTCCACTAGATCGGCTTTAAGACTAAGATGAGTTTCTTCGTCGTGTATTTCTCTGATAACTCGTAGCCTATCTTGTGTTGATCTTACTGGATCATCTTCACGATGTTTTTCTTTCGTATAATATTTGCCAGAGATCGCCTTTTTTTATTTTGGCGAATCATATTATGTAATATGATGCAAGTGTACATCAAATGCGTAATCCTTTTAAGACTCCTAGACCATGCAGGAGTTCTTACAATAGCCCATTTTTTCTTTAGCACATCAAACGCTGGTTCCACATCTTTTCTTGCTGCTTCATGCGCTTACTTATATCTTATTCGCTTCACATCATTTGACCCTGGCTGCGAAATAGACTTCATAACCAAAGAGTAAACTATTCACTTCCGTTTCATCATCCGTGTCATCGAAAAATAAACACTCGAAATTAATTTGAGACATAATGTTTGTAGTGTGTGTTTTTGATAAAACGTTATGTGTGTGAAAATAGGAAAGAGGGTGTTGGGTTTTATAGAAAATAAAAATGGGTATGATTTTGTTTGATTTACTCGGTCTTCTGCACGACCGAAAGATTGCAAAGGTTGAGGGGGGAACGCATCTGTTTTGGTCTTCGTAGTGGGAGGGAACGCGTCTGTTAAGTGCCACATGGGACGACCGACCGAGGTCGACCGTCCCATTACATTCAGTCTTATATCTTTTGTACACTACAGTTTTTACTACCACGTACATTTTTAGAAACAACTGAAAGCACAAGCTGGCGTTTTCTTTCAAGTCGGTTTAATAAACTCTAATAAGTAAATAATTAAGGGGCAGTTTGTTTCATAGGTAGGTATGGAATAAAGTAATGTAATGATTCTATAATGAAGCTGTTTGGTTTACAATGAGACCCACTGTTAGGAATGAAAATATAAAACCACATCCATCGAATGAAAGATCGGAGAAAAGGCACCTTTCACAATTTTAATTGGTTTTTTATAGTTATTTTATTTTCCTCTCTCTTTACATGTGAGGTCAATCTAATTATTACTGTAATAAATATAGTACAAATAAATTCTGATTTTATATTACTATATTTTTTATAATGATATCATAAAGAAAACTCATTCACATTTCTCAAATCAATTAAACTCATAATCATTGTGATTCCAAGCAACAAACCAAACGGGCCTTAAATATGTTTCCTATATTATTCCAAGTGAATTTCATACTATATAAATATATATACCACATATTTTGTTAATCAAATAAGTCTCGCCCCAACGATAAATGCTCTCAGTCAAATCATGTGAATTAGTCGGCCA
>BQNB010065809.1:0-34799 GCA_026074375.1 Tanacetum coccineum | reverse complement strand
TAAAACCTTAGAACTTTTAAAAACAGCTTAAGACAAGCTTAAAACTTAAGCTTAATCTAACTAAGTTACCTCAACCCATACTTAAAACCATTTTGACCCGTTTTAATGGTTATCCCAAACACACCCTTAAGTTTTTGAAAAGTGATTTTAAAGACTTATAAGACTAAGTTAACTGACTTTTTTGACACACTAATGATATTTAAGCAATCTTGAACAATAAAAAGCTAAAAGGAAGGTCAAATAAGCACTTAAATTGATTCAATAAGCTGGGACAGAAATGAGCTTTACTTGACAGTTTTAACTAAGATTGCTTATAAATGAAATGAAAGGCATTAACAAGCATGAATACACATTAATAAGCATACTAACAACAATAAGCTAAAAATAAGCTGAATAAGCTTATTGCTACAGTAAATAAGCTTAAAACTTACCAAGGTCCAAATGCAAAGGTACTTAAACTAATCCTAAACCCCTTAGTCCTTTTGTGATTCTGAATACACCCAAAACCCAAGGTCTCTTCCAAGTTTAGACCTTGCTTCCTTTTGCCTATCAACAACACAAATATAAAAAGCTTTTTTGGACAGAATTTAAAATGAACTTAAGTAACTCTTCATTAGCTTAAAAAAAAGGATACAAAGAACTTGCATTAAGATGTAAATAAGCTGAAAGACAAATTAAAATGACTTAATTTAAATAAAAATAAAGACTTCTACTCTACATCCCTAATTTGGCTCACATAGCCTCTTATTTATACGAAAAGCGAAGTCTTGCTCCTTCTTTCTTGTGTTTCTTTTGTGAGAGCCTTCAAAACCTTCATCTCAGCCATCCATGGTACTTGTGCTTCTTTTAAAATGATCACAGCTATTGATTCGGCATAAGTTGTGGGGAAAAGTGAGATTGCCAACATAGCAATGCCCTTTTTTTGGTGGGAAAGATAGTGGAGAGGAGGGGGGAGGTTTGTCCATAGGGGTGGTGATAGTTTACAGGGTAAAAACGGGGTTACTAACCCGTGAGTTGGTTGGGAATTGAAAAGGGCGGGAAAACATTTATAAAGGTTGGGGGTGACAGGGCACAAGTTTATGGGAGTGGCAAGGTTGGTCCCTCATGGTTATAGAAAGTGTTGCACCACTCGTCCTTGTGGTTTATTTATTTTGGGGACTTGGCAATATAACCCCCCAAGGGTTATGTAGATTGTGGCAGTACATGTCCTTGTTAGCTATAACTCTTTAGCCTTGGCAGATTTGGCCCTTGGGGTTTTTCTTTGCCACTTTGGCAGTTTTAACCCTCTTCTTTGTTTTGTGTAAATATAACTTAGGGAAGTGGCAATTTCAGTCCCTATAGTTATATTTTTTTCTTCTTTGACTTTCTTTTGACTTGACCATGTCGGTGTTGACTTTGACTTTGACCAGTTGACTTTTCTGTTGACTTTTTGACTTGATTGACTTTTCGGCTTCGATTTGGCTTTGTCTTTCACAGTCTTTTCCATTCCATGTTTGGTTTGCCGTTTTGACTTCGTTTTTCGTCCTTTTGTGTGATATCCGTTTCCTGCAAAATACAAATGCAAAACAAACATTTCTTTGGCAGTTTTTGTCTGTTTTTGGTCATTTAAGTCCGTTTTTCATGGAAAATGGTATGTGTATTTAAGCACATACCAAAATCCCCCATACTAAGGTATTGCCGTGTCCTCACGCAATGTTATGAAGTAAACATTTACGAAAACTAAGAATCTCAATCCCCCTCGACTAATAACTTTGAAAAGTAGCTAAGTGTTCGTCAAGGGAAACTAAAGAATCAAAAGCTTCGACAAGTCCCGTTTTCACCATTTTTTATCTATACACTAACTATCCCTAATATTTTTGGATTTTCCTTTTTCTTTTCTCGACTTCCTGTTTGACTTCCTTTATTATATCAACATTGGGATCATAGAATGAGAAACGCCCATAGAATAATCTACGGATGTCCTGACGGATAAATTCATCGTCCCCGATTTTTCACTAGTTCCAAACCAAGCAATTAAACAAGATCATTTGTCAATATAAGTCTAAATGCTAAGCACTCATACTTATGACTTGTGAACTTTTAACTCCCAACATGAATATATGATTTAAATGTGTGTACTCATTTCAACTCAACCATAGATCAACTTATTTCCATAGTCGTGATTCAAGATGAATCATGACTCAAAGCAACAACTTATTAGGACCTTGTAACTTGATTTTAAAGAACGAGATTTTAACTGTAGAACTTTTTGCAACATCTTCATCATTATAATCATAAGTTCTTAAAGCTAGGAATGCGTTGCTTAGTTTGAACACCTACCTAGGCCTCGCTCCCTAGTAGGATATCACAACCAACGACCGATGTTCTTAGTTTGAAAACCCACCCCGTTGCTAGCGTAGTGGGAAATCACAACATCCCTTCTTCCTAATATGGCTAAGGATTAGTGTTTTAGTTTGAACCCTCACCTAGACCTCGCTTCCTGGTGAGATATCACAACACACCAAATCCTTAGAAGTAAAGATGTCTTAGTTTGAACCCCCACCTCGTGGTTAGCGGAGTGGGATATCACGACACATCTTTTACTTGCTCCATATAATCAAATGTATGCTTCATTGGCAAAATTTCAATATTCATGCATTTTTGCATTCATACTTCATTCATGCTTCTTTGGCATTTTAACTTTCGAATTATTAAGAACAGAAAAATCTCGCTTTAAAGAATCAAGGTACAAATTTGAAGCTTTTTCTAAAAACATTGATTGACTTAGTTGAACTGAATTGAGTACGTATGATTAGGTGGATTAGAAGCTAATGGGAGAAAAAGACACAAGTTACTCATATAAGTTTTCGTTCAGCACATAAACTTATATTTAACTCTATCACTTCTTGTTCTTCACCTTATTAAAATTCGAAGCAATCGAATTCGTGAAAGCTTAGCCTACCAGTGGTAAGTTGAGGAACTAGCTAGGGCTCAACACGCCCGATCGAGTCAAAAATTATTCTCATTCTACCCATTAGGAAAGTCAAAACTGTGACAAAACACTTATTTTATTTTTGAAAATTTTTAAATTTTTTCATTTTTTTTTTTTTTGTATTTTTGCAAAAATTTGGTGGTAAAAACGGGATTACGTGATAACAACGACTGCAGGCAAAAATCAAATCGAAGATTCCCCCCCCCCATACTAGAACTAAACATCGTCCTCGATGTTTCAAAGGGGTTTCTCGTAAATCTAAGGGCCGGTTTATGAAGTGTGCCTAAAGTATAAACGTTAGTCGATTAGATTTGGATACTGAATTCCCAAAATGAAGCTGAGGATGTGAAGCTCGAGTTAAAAATGACAGAATCGAGAGCCTACACAATCGGATTACCTGGACATATCAATACAAAAGCACACAAAACATGGACCAAACCACAGGTAATGCGAAACGCAAGCCTTCTCACACACAAAACAATTATTGCATAAAGAAAAAGATAGACTTGGATAAGCATGGGTGCCTCCCACGAAGCGCCTTGTTTTAGGTCCCGACGCTTGACCCGTCCCCCCGAATTTATGGTCCTGGGGAACGTTTGGAGATCAGGGACACCTCGGTTGGTACGTTCCCCTCCAAAGTAATGTTTTGACTTACGATGACCATTCACTTTAAAGTTGGGCCCGGAGTTTTGAGATAGCTCGACGGTGCCATAAGGAAAAACTTGGACAACGGTGAATGGTCCAGACCAACGGGATTTCAATTTGCCCGAGAAAATCTTCAGTCTAGAATTGAAAAGGAGAACACGATCACCAACGTTGAAAACGCGGTTTTTGATCTTAGCATCGTGTATCCTCTTGGTTTTCTCTTTATAGATCAAAGAGTTTTCGTAGGCTTGATCACGAAGTTCATTTAGTTCATTCAGTTGAACTTTCCTGTGATCACCCGCAGTTTGAATATCAAAATTTGTATGCTTGAGAGCCCAGTAGGCTTTGTGCTCTAGCTCGATCGGTAGATATGACATGCCTTCTGTACAAACAAGTTATATGGGTACACCCGATGGGTGTTTTGTAAGCTGTGAGGGAAGGCCCATAATGCTATATTAATTTATCCGACCAGGAGGCACGATTTTCTCCCAC
The DNA here is from genome assembly GCA_026074375.1 of Tanacetum coccineum. Taxonomy (NCBI): domain Eukaryota; kingdom Viridiplantae; phylum Streptophyta; class Magnoliopsida; order Asterales; family Asteraceae; genus Tanacetum; species Tanacetum coccineum. The sequence continues at coordinate 30,691 of BQNB010065809.1, read as the reverse complement.
GGTTCTCTCAAGAATACGCTTTAAACCACGATTTGACACCTCTACTTGCCCACTTGTTTGTGGGTGATATGCGGTGGAGAGACGGTGAGTGACTCCGTACTTAAGCATGACCTTTGTAAATTGGTCATTGCAAAAGTGAGTTCCGCGATCACTTATGATAGCTCGGGGTGCACCAAATCGAGAGAAGAGTTTTCAAAAATTTACAGAACAACTCGGGATCCATTGGTGGGAGCGCTTTTGCTTGCAACCCATTTTGCAAATTGTAAACAGCCTCGAGTATGTACTTGTTCCCTCTTGAAGACGGGATCGGCCCATAAAATCAATGCCCAGATATCAACGATTTCGCAAATTGGATGGCGTTTTGTGCATCTCATCAGTTGCGTATATTTTTCCTTGACGTGAAGCAAATGTCACACCGGGTGACAAAGTCCATGGGCATCCTTGTAAGATTTTTTTTGGGTGGGCAATAGAATCCTGAATCAAAGATTTTTCTTGCTGTGTAGTTGGCACCATAGTGTCCCCCAGTAGGTCCACTGTGACAAGCTTTGAGAATATCTAAAGCTTCTTGCCCAGAAACACAACGTCTTATCACCTGATCAGCACGATCCTTAAACAGGAGAGGAACTTCCTTCCAGAAATAATGCTTGACATCCTTGAAGAATTTATTTTTTTGTTGGGATGTCATTCCCTTAATCACGAATTTCCCCGCATGGTAATTTGCAAAGTCTGCAAACCATGGGGTACTTTGATCTTGAAGAGCAATCGAACCAAGAGTCTCGAGAGGAAATGCTTCATTGATTTCTTTGTTCTCGAGTTTGTCTTGATGCGGATTTTCAAGTCTGGACAGATGATCGGCGGCGAGATTCTCAGCTCCTTTTTTGTCTCGAATTTCAATATCAAATTCTTGGAGCAATAAGATCCACCGCATGAGTCTTGCCTTAGCATCTTTCTTGGCAAAGAGATACTTGATGGCAGAGTGATCAGTATACACTATGCTTTTGGACATGACAAGATATGAACGAAATTTCTCAAAGGCATACACTACAGCAAGTAATTCTTTTTCTGTAGTAGTGTAGTGAGTTTGAGCCTCATTCATAGTCTTGCTAGCATAGTGTATAGGTTGAAAATGCTTGTTTTTTCTTTGCCCGAGGACTGCCCCAATTGCGAAATCGCTAGCATCGCACATTAGTTCAAAGGGCAAGTCCCAGTCGGGAGCAATTAAGATCGGAGCCTCAGTCAGCTTTCTTTTGAGTGTATTAAAGGAATCGATACACTCTTCAGAAAAGACAAATGGAGTTTCCTTTTCAAGCAAATGAGTCATAGGACGGGCAATTTTTGAGAAGTCCTGAATGAATCGTCGGTAAAAACCGGCGTGCCCAAGGAAACTACGGACACCTTTGACAGAAGTCGGATGAGGGAGTTTAGCTATTACTTCGACTTTAAGCTTATAACCTCAAGTCCCGACTTAGAAATTTTATGTCCGAGAACTATGCCTTCCTTTACCATGAAATGGCTTTTTTCCCAGTTTAAAGACAAATTGGTGTCTTCACACCGCTTCAACATCTTTTCTAAATGGGTTAGGCACGTAGAAAAAGAGTCCCCAAAGACCGAAAAGTCATCCATGAATACTTCCATCGTTTTTTCAATATGTGGAAGATTGCCATCATACATCTTTGGAATGTGCCCGGGAGCATTGATACCCAAAAGGGCATGCGACGTTAGGCAATGTTTCCGTATGGGATGTGAAGGTTGTTCTTTTCTGATCTTTTGGGTCAATTGGAATCTGGAAATAACCGCCTAGCCATCGAGGAAACAGTAGTATTCATTTCCTGCTAGTCTCTCGAGCATTTGGTCCATGAATGGTAATGGGAAGTGGTCTTTCCGGGTGGCTTCATTAAGTTTTCTGTAATCAATACATACTCGCCATCCCGTGACCAATCGAGTAGGAATCAGCTCATTCTCTTCATTTGTGATGACAGTCATACCTCCTTTTTTAGGTACACAATGTACCGGGCTCACCCAAGGGCTGTCAGAGATAGGGTAAATCAATCCAGCGTCAAGGAGTTTTTCAACCTCCTTTTTGATAACATCGTGAATTTTTGGGTTTACCCTTCTCTGACTTTGCACAGATGGTTCATAGTCCTCTTCCATTAGAATTTAGTGAGTACAAAAATGTCTGGGCTAACCACTTTTATATCGGAGAGTTTCCAAGCGATGGCTCGCTTGTGGGACTTAAGAACCTTCAAAAGAGCTGCCTTTTCCTCATCTTTTAAGTCTTTAGCAATAATGACAGGCAACTTATCGTCACCTTCCAAAAATGCGTATTCAAGATGGGGTGGCAGTTCCTTGAGTTCAACCTCGGGAGGTTCATCAACGGAAGATTCAACGGTTTTAGCTTCACAGATTTTGAGTTCTTTCCTAACTTCAGGCATATATTGTTCATGATTTGGGAGGGGGGGTGGTGGTTCATGTTTAAAAAATGCTTCTAGAATCAGGATGTCCCCTCACGGATCCTGGTAAGTAGGATCAACTTCAGATGAAGTTGGATCATCTTCCAGAGCAAGAAACGAATCTGCTTCTTCCATTAAGAGAAAGTCACTGTCCCCGAAAGGAGTGAGATTTGGAGAAGCAGTAGAAACAATAGGTTCAAAATATGGAGTGGGATTGCACGCGCGATCAGTTTGCAATCCTAGGACCTCTTGAGACTACTCATCACAAGCCATTTCACATGACGTGATTTTGTTTGGTCATTATTGGGCGTAATCCAGCTGTGTCTTTGAAGTCTGGTCCAGGTTGGAATGTGATGCCTCTTGCCAACACGAAGGGTATCTCTCCACCATAAACATTATCAAAGATGACTTGTTTTTAAGAAACAACGCCCGAGAATCAAAGGGACTCGGGGGTCTGGTTCAAAATCAACAACTACGAAGTCAGCAGGAAATTGGAAACTTTCCCCATTAGGGGACGTCTTTAGCAATTCCCGATTGGTTCAGTGATTGATCGATCTGCTAGCTCTAACGTACATGCATGTTGGGGTTAGTTCAGGAAGAGCGGAGATCTTTCCTGACAGTATAAGGATGAGATTAATTCTGCACCAAGATCGGCTAATGCGTTGCCATTGTAGTAATCCCGTAACTTCGCATGGGAATCGAAATCGCCGGGTCCCAAAGTTTCTTTGGTAACTTGTTGAGGGATGCCGCTGAACAGTTCTCATTCAAAGGATCCTTGCCAATTCGCTTAATGTTTCCTTTGTTTCCAATCATGGTCTTTAAAGTCGAAGCAAAATTTAGCATGAGACAAGGCATCGGTAAAGCTAATCCTCTGAAACTAAATCTCTTAAAGATTTCATTAATAATTTCCATTTGGTCGTTAGTTTTTCTTGCGCTTTTCATCATTTCTTCGTGATGAAATGGAATTGGATCGCCTTTAGGAATGGTGTAACAACAGGAGCAAACATTGGGCTCAGGATTTGGATTTACGAGATGAATTGGACACAACAGGAGGTGGACGTCTTCGGTGCTTCTCGTTAATTAGTAGGAGGCATGTGTCCTTTGTCACCTCAGTGTCTGATTAAATGCTTTCGGTCCTTTGGATGTAACACATTCGGGTAGTGATACCTTTTAAATTCTTCCTTCGGGGTTGGTAATTAGTGTTACCAGGAAGAGTTCCAGACGGAGTGGAAGCTGTAATTAGCAGTAACAAATTTTGAAAAGCATATCAGTTAATATTTGCCATTATGGTGATGCAGGTTTTGACCTTGGTTTTGCATGTTTCTCAAACACTGCATCATTGTGTGCATATCTTTCAAAAATCTGTTTTGAACACCATGTGTATGAGGAGCAGGTCCTTGATTGAGCTACTGGTTGCTTAACTATGGATTGATGAACCGGGAGGTTCGATAAATTTGACCTTGGTTGACATTGTTTCCTCTGTTTTGATTGAATTATTTCCTCGATTGAAATTGTTTTGACTTATTGGCATGAGGATTCTGAACTGGAGGAAAAACCAGGGAGGTCGAATTTGATTGAGCCATCGAAGGTCGATAACCAGGAATTTAGCTTGGTTGAATATTGGCCGCAGCGGCCTGGGAAACATATCTCTTGGATGTTGTTCATGGTACATGTTGCTGTTAGTGGGTGGACAGTTTGGGTTAGGAATGACCTCCCACACAAGTTACACAACTTTTGCTTCAACCGCTTTTGACGGGGGAGGAAGCTGGGGTTTGGTTCTTTTATCGAGATTAATGCTCCGATCCATGTCTTTGAGTACAGCAACATCGATGAGATGCTTGGGTGGAATAGCTTTGTACTTATTTTAGCTACAAAAGCTTTGTTCTGGGACGGACGTACTTTAGACTTGCTCTCGATGATTTTTAAACATTCTTCGAGGCATTTTTGTCTAAGAAGTTATCACCTGCAGTGAGTTACTGGAGAATCTTGATCATTTGATTTAGGGCCTTATAGGTATGTATCGAGTTGATGCAATTCTGAAAACCCATGATGAGGGGCATCCCCTTAAAAGATCATTCGAAAACGATCCCAAGCATCATAAATCGTCTCTCAAATTTGTTGCTGAAATCTCGTGATTTCATTTCTGAGATTGTCGTCTTAGAGGGGAGGGAAGATTTGGTAATTAAATTTCGAAACAAGATCGTCCATGTTTCAATCGACCAGGGGTTCTTTTTCTAGCCATATCCGGGCGCCCTTTCGAGAGAAAACGGGAAAGCATAAGCTTCAACCGACGTATTTGGTACGTTCGGAATCTTCATCGTAGAAGTGATTTGTTGAATACCGGATGTGAGCATGTGGGTCTTCTTTATTCTTGCAAATATTGCTTGTTTTGGGGACAAGATTCAGAAGACATCGCATTGATCTCAAAGTTATTCGCGGTGATTCCGGAATCAACTATCGATCCTCGTAACCCTCGGTGGGTGCTTCAGAGCAATTGCGCCATAAGTACGATTTTCAGCATTTTTTTTTTTCCTAACTATTGGGGCCTTATTCAGGTTTCTAAAGATTAGATGATCAACAGAAGTTTGTTCGAACTTGTGGTTGTCGCGTCTACGGGTTGAGAAACGAGTGCCGCATGCAACAAAATAAGAAATACAAAAAGAAAATTTACACTAATTTTTTTTGTTTTACAGATTTAAATTCACGATTGATTTTAACGGACAATGTGATAAGAACTTAACCAATAATCTGCTTACTTCAGGTAACTCTCAAAAAGTAAACTCACCGGTGAGCGGAGGAGTAGGTATAGCGTGAAGCTGTATTTCTCTTTCGGGTCGTAGTTCCTAGGAACAACCCTTCTTATAACCATTTTTAGTGTGTTAATTTTTCAAGGTGAGCCGTACGTCGTAAGAGACACAAAAGGCAAGTTTTTAAATCTTTTGTTCGAGTTGGGAACCAACAAGTTCACCGGAACTTATTATGATAATACCTCAGTTGAGAATATTATATTTTGGTATTTTACCAATTTGTGAATTTTATTTTCTTTTTTTATGGACAATGTTTTTATATTTTTGATTTTTCTTTGTTTTTTAACTGATAATTATACTAAAAGAAATGAAAAATATTTTTGTACTTTTTTTTATATTTATAATAAAAGAAAATATTCACAATTTCAAAAACAGATGGTCAAACGTAAAGATAAACGGTGCACAGCTCCCCTGCAACGGGCAAAAATTGATCCAATCTGACTACAACCTTAAAAATCTATATATAATATAATAAAATATCAATATCTAAGTAAGATTAGTCAAAAAGCAGTAGAGTCAATGATACGAGAAGTTAGTATAGAGTTTCCGGGTCGGTAATCCCCACGAGGCTGAATGGATAAATCGATACGATCGAAGATTTGAGTTTCGAAGAAGGAATGAGTTTGGGAAGTTGAAAAAAGTCCAAATTAAACAATAAAACGGACTAAAACGTTTAGAAAAACCTTAAAATTACGAAATTAACTAGAAACGAGGACCCCGAATTCGTGCTAAAAAGGGGGAAAACCTAAAATCTTTAAAAATAAACCTACAGGAAAATTTTTCACTTCTAAAACTACTCTCTTACGGGTCAATAACGAAGAATGAAAAAGGACTGACTGAAACGGAGTTCGTTTGACCCAAAAACGAGTCAAAACAAAAACCCGTACCCGGACCCGTTCTTTAAAAGAGGGAAAGTTATAAAAATGACCCTACGAAAACTTTTATATTTTTCCTACAAACTAGATGACAAAAGAAAATTTTCTAAAAAAGCAAAATATTTTTTTGATAATTTTTGTATTTATTATGAATTAAATAACTTTTAACTTAAACTTAAATTATAAAATATATAGTTTACAAAAAATTCTGAAAAATTTACACAAAATACTTTACACTATAAGGTACCTATGAAAAATAACAAACACACACCAGCTTATACAATAAGCCCCGAAAATAAGCTAAACAGCTTATGGGCTTATTGTGCCAAAATGCACTTAAATACTAGTGCCTTGCGTATATAAACGAAAAAGACCTCAAGGGCGCAGTGGTTAAGTGTGTGTGGGATAAAGGGGAGTATTGTTGGTCCGGGTTGGTCTTGCTCACCCGGACCAAGTATCTTCCCTTTTTTTTTTTTTTTAAAACTCTAGGGTAGAATGTGTACAAAACTAAACTGAAGGGTAGGCGGGAAAACTATTAACAATTTACACTACAAGGAAAACGGGTGCCCCTATACTATGAAAATATGACAAAACAGACCCTACGACATGGCTTATTTTTTAGCTTATTAAAAATTGATTTTTAGCAAAAACTCAAAACATGAAAGTTAAAGAATAGCTTATAATTAACAACTTTAACAAAGACACTTTTGACTTTGGTCAAAAGAATAAGCTATAAAATAAGCTTAAAGATGACAGCAAGCTAAAGAGGCTTTAAAGGCCAACTTTTCTAAGTCTTATGGTTGAATAAGCTAAGCTAAGGACTAAAATAAGCAAAAAGGGTTCCGGAACCCTTCAGGGCATCCTATCACCGTGAATGTTTGTGTTATCGCAGGTAGTTCAAATTGTTCTATGGTATCTGGATTCGGGATGCTCAAGACATATGACCGGTGATCGTGCGCGTCTTATCAACTTTGTAGACAAGTTCATTGGTACTGTGAGATTTGGCAACGATGAATATGCAGCGATCATTGGCTATGGTGATTATAAACTGGGTGACACTATCATCTCTCGAGTCTATTATGTTGAAGGACTCAAGCACAACCTATTCTCTGTAGGACAGTTTTGTGATGGAGGTTTAGAAGTTGCATTCAGACAGCATTCATGTCACATCCGCAACTACGATATGGTGGATCTACTCAAAGGTTCACGGACAACCAACCTGTACTCCATCTCACTGAATGATATGATGTCAGCTTCACCAGTTTGCTTGCTTACAAAAGCCTCTTCAACGAAGTCATGGTTATGGCATCGTCGGTTGAATCATCTGAATTTCGGGACATTGAACGAATTGGCTCGGAAAAATCTTGTCAGAGGATTACCCATGCTGAAATATGCCAAAGACCATTTGTGTCCATCTTGTCAGCTAGGTAAAAGTAAGAAAGCATCACATCCACTAAAGACGGAAAACACCAATACTGAAGTTCTCAATACTCTACATATGGACCTCTGCGGACCAATGAGAACAGAAAGTATCAACGGAAAGAAGTATGTTTTGGTGATAGTGGATGATTACACCAGATTTGGATGGGTAAGATTTCTTCGAACAAAGGATGAAACTCCTCAAGTGATTGAGAAGTTTATTGTGAAGACTCAACGAGCCCTTAATGCAACTGTTCGCTTCGTCAGAACAGATAATGGAACGGAGTTTGTGAATAAGACACTCGACGGATGGTTTGAGAGTGTTGGTATTTCTCATGAAACGAGCGTACCTCGGTCTCCACAACAGAACGGCGTTGTCGAAAGACGGAACCGAACTCTTATGGAAGCTGCTCGTACTATGCTCATCTTTGCGAAAGCTCCACTGTTCCTATGGGCTGAAGCTGTAGCCACTGCGTGTTATACTCTTAATCGATCTCTTGTACACACGCTTCACGGAAAGACCTATTATGAACTGCTGAAGGGAAAGAAACCTAATCTACAATACTTCCGAGTGTTTGGATCTCTGTGCTATCCTACCAATGACTACGATGACGTTGGTAAACTCAAGGCAAAAGCAGATATAGGTATATTTGTTGGCTATGCACCCACCAAGAAGGCGTACCGAATCTACAACAAAAGAACGCGCAAGATAGATTCCAAACGTTCATGTTGCTTTCGATGAACTTACCAAAGATTGACGTCTATCCAAACCAGTTCAGGCCCTCGCACTCTCAACAAGACTTAAGTGCCAAACAGTACAAACTCGAACTTACTGCTTTACAGTCATACGCAAGCGTTCTGCACTGTAAACGAACCAGAACCTCCTATGTCCCTCCTACAAAGAAACAGGTAGATCCGATTTGTTCAATGGTATTTGAATGATGATGAGTTGTTCCCGATACCGTCCATTGTTCCGATATCTCCAGTTCATGTTCCTCCTGCTGCCGCTCCCCTGGCAAAACCGAGATTTGCCTATATCCACCTTCCAACAGTTATCTCAGTAGTGACGTCCTGCAGTTACTGAAAAACCTCATTACCTCATCAAATACCTCTACCAGACACTAGTGATTCTGATGTTGAAACACTGTTTGATCACTGTTGACAGTAATGTGTTTGACACCTATAATGCTCCTGAAACCGATTCAGAAGCATCTCCTCCAACTCTGTCAATATCGATGTTACTTCCAACAACCAATTGCCTCACGTGCAAAAGTGGAACTCAAGCACATCCGCTTGAGAACATTATTGGGGATAAAGACCGACCTGTCTCTACCAGGAAACAGCTGGAAACTGACGCAAATGTGGTTTTCTTCAATGAAGTCATAACGTCCTGTTGAACCAAGACTTACAAGCAACCTTAGAGCACTCGTGCTGGATTGATGCTATGCAGAAAGCAATTCATGAGTTTGTACGTCTAGAGAGTGTGTGGATACTTGTGCCCTGTCCAGATAAATATCTTATCATACCCGCTCAAAAGTGGATCTTCAAATTCTGGATGAATATGGAAAACGTATTTGAAGAATAAAGCTCGGTTATGGCGAAAGGATATCATGCACTGGTTATTGATTTTGAGAATCAGTTGCACCGTTTTTTTTTTTTGCTAGATTAGAGACGATCAAACTCTTCATTGCTCACATGCAGCAAGTATAACAATGGTCATCTTCCAAACAATGGACGGAAAACCAGGCCTTCCTCAACGGCGAACGAATGAAGTTGTCTATGTTAGTCAACCAAAGGATTTGTATGATCTAGAGGCATCCATCCATGTGTAACGGCTCAAGAAAGCTCTCTATGGGCTTAAACAAGCTCCACAGTGCGTGGTATTACAAATCTATCAGCGTTCTAATCAAGCAGGATTTACAAAAGGCGTATCGATCCTACACCTTCACGAGAAACAGCAGGAGACATTTCTACGTGGTAACAATATATGTAGATGAATTAAACTTTGCCTTTACTAACCCCAAAGCCTGCAAATTAATGCTTGTGAAATGAACTCAACTTCAAGATGTCGTTGATGGACAAATGTCTATCATTTTTAGGATACAAGTTCTTCTCAAATTCCCATAGGCAATCTTTTCAACCAATCCAAATATCTCAGGAAAAAAAAAAGTTTTCCCTGTGAAAAAAGTTGGATTGACTCTTGCCACACCCAATGACACTCCAATGGCGGAAGCGTCCCAACCCTTGATGAAGAAAAAGGAGGCAAGCTAAATGATCCTAGCAAACACGAATTTCGTGGTATGGTTGGCTCCTTATGTTCTTAGTGCATCTACATCTAGACCTGACATAGGTATTTGCATTTGTAATTTGTGGCACTGATACCAAGGCTCCAGCCTACTAAAATGCACCTCACTGCTATAAAGCGGATCGTTTCTATACCGTAAAAGATACCATTCACATAGGTCCTGTGGTATCCCGAAGGACTCTGTCTTTGAACTAGAAAGCTTTTGCAGATGCTGACTATTGCAGATGTCATGACACACAGGAGAAGTACTGACTGGTCAGTTCAATTCTTGGACATCGACTTTGTAGCTGGTCATACCAAAAAGCAATAAAAGTACTGCCATCTGCCACTACAGGCTGAATACATTCGCCCTATCATGATGCTCTGACTCAATTCTTTGGATGGCGTTCTCACTGCGAACTATGAGTTTGCGTTCAACAAAATTCCCGATGTATATGACATTCAAAGTGCTATGCTCTAAGATGTAATAGTGTTCAACACTCCGCTCCAAGCACATTGATATCCGTCAACAACTTATCAAAGAGCAGGTTTGAAAGGAAAGTTGGTTGATTTGTATTTCGTGAAGACAAAATAACCAACTGGCTTACATTTTTACGAAGGCCTACCGAGAGAGCGCTCGGACACTACTCCCTCTGCTTGAGTTAAACAAATGTCACCAGAGACTCTGAAAGAACTCCAAGATGAGTCTGTCTCCGAGTAACCACGTGTTTCACATTGTATCATGTATATTAAAAAAAAAAAAAACTAGATAAATGGCTTGCAGTTTTTCATACTTTAACCCGGTCTAGCCCAAAGATTTAATGTAAGCTCAGTGCATTCATTTCTTCCACAGACAAGAAGTTGTCTACAGTCCCGAACCATTTCCTCATAAACAACTTGTTTTATCAAACATGTCGGGTTAAACCAAATCAAACATATGACACACGGGTCATTGTTTGAGAGTGAGGAATCAGTATACCTAACAGTTGGCAGGTCAAAAAACGTCCTGATTGCTGATTCTAGATTGGCTACATTAAGATTACACACCAACCGCTTACAACTCAAACACCAGATTGCAGTATCATTCCTGTTAGTATTCGTAAGGTCTTTTTCAACTGTCTCACTGATAAAAAAATTTTATTGTGCTATTTTACTCACCCATACTTTGAGGGAATTGATACATTTTAAGTCTCATTTCTAGATCAACACCATACACAAGTATCATGACTTTTGATACGGGGGAGAGAATGTGACTAAAACATGTAAAACGGATATTAATGATTCGATTGATTCTAAAAAAACTAAAGTCCTATCCATGCATGTGCTAAACATCTTTCGTTTATCGACGCACATGTGTAGGGGGAGCATAAGTGTTTAATATGATCAAGAAATGTCATGTACCTAAAAGTTTTGTGTTATGCACAATTATCCTGATAAATGACAAAGATCTTTTGTTTCATGTTCCTGAAGATGATCATATGGAATGCTGAGGAAAGAGATTTGTACCACCCAGTGTTATTCGTATGAATGCTCATGCCTGGTCTTCGGACTGAGCGCCCACTAGTGATGTGGTAATCCATAAGATGTACTGTACAATGTTGGATTTCGCCAAGGCACTTCATACTTTCGGGAAATATTTCAAAACATCATCAGAAGCATTCTATGTTAAACTTTCGTTTGTGCCCCAAAACAAATTTTATAGAGCACATCGTAATGTTTTTCAAATCATTTTTGCCACAGCCTTCTTACGGTACTTAATTTTGCATTAAGGAAGTAGAAAAACGCTGAAAAAAGGAATTATACGGTATAGTCAGCAAATAGTAACTGTACTGACTCACTCTTTACCATTCTATTAGTAGAAATACTATTGCGTGGTGTTAGTCCCTCTGGACATCTGGTCTAGAGAACTGCGAACATTAGTTAAGATCTGATACTTAGGTATTAGGCGATCTAGCTTGTCACGTGCCAGAAAAACCTGTCAAGAAGGTTCTTTGAATGAATCTATATGATTCACATTCAGATATTCATACATGTAATCATTGATCCTCACGGAATCAGAGTTTAATGTAAACACCGTATTGATTATCGTCTATGTACTCGGCCCCCTATCAAATATACAACCTTGTGGTGTTCTCAAAAATGTTTTTCTAAGAACACATAAAGAGACTTTACCTAACAAAATGTTTTTTTGGTGACTAAATTGTTCTATCATAGCGAATGACGGACTCAAAGTTTCCGATGCAAGACATGTGCTCATATTCCATATACCACAGTAATCTGAAGTTAAATCAGAAAGCTTACATTCAAAAGCTTCCGCATACTCTCGAAAAAATCAATGTCTTCTTCAAAACTAAAAGTTATCATGAATGTAAGAAGATACATCATCAAAGCTTTTAAAAGATTCCAACAATATAGCATATGATACTAAAGATCAGCGTATGCAAAGACAAATGAAAGAAATCACAAAGTAGATTCAAGAAGTAAAGCTTAAACAAATCAAAGGATCAAGATCAGTCATCACATCAAGATCTGAAGATCATAGAGATCACGGTGTTAAAGATTGAATAACGAAGCAAACAACTGAAAATTACCCTATCAACAATGAGGCTAAAAGAGACAAGCACGAGTGTGCTTTCCATGAACCTCATCTAGGGAGATTGTTATGGCATCACATAAATGGTCCTGCAACAAAGAATGCTTCGGTCACTCGAAATTACAAACAAAAGTCTAGCTCGAATCAATGTAATTAATGTTATTATGTATACGCCAAGATGTAAAAAGCCCAAAAGAGAAGCCCTCAAAGGCAAATCTAGTTTAGTAAAAATACACCCTAGTTTAGTCAAAATTAGATAGCTTCTCCATTCTTTAAGTTTTTCACTTAGGGTTTGTAGCAACTCTTGTTTTCATTTAATTAAAGTTCATCATGTTTAAACTTTTGTGCCATTGATCTTGTGCTTAATCCATAGAATGATCTGAGGAACCAATTACAGTTGTGCGGCAACTTACAATCAAGTTAACCCTCCGAACCGTGTTAGTAATCAAATGGCACCACCCGGTTTTGCTCCGGTGCAAAACAATGCTCAAAATAGGTTTAATCGGAATCAAGGTCAAGGGAATAATTTTAATCGGGGAAATAATTTTCATAAAAATCAAAGTTTTCAAGCTCAAAATAATCATGCTCCAAATTTTCAAAACCAACCGTTTCAAGTGCCTAATAATCAAGTTCAACAAGAGTTTTCAAATGATTTTCAAGTTACAAGAGGAATGACGATCAGATGTTGAGGAACATGCAAAATCAAATCAACTCATTGAAAGGAGACTTTAAGAATGAAATTCAAAACACAATAAAATCTCAACAAGCCGTCATGATGAATCAACAAACTACTTTTCAAAATAATTTGTAAAACATGATTTGTGGATTATTTCACAACTAAGCCTCAACTTCGGGTACTCTTCCGAGTAATACCATTCCAAACCCGAAGGGTGAGATGAAAGCGATCACTACTCAAAGTGGTGTTGCTTACAAGGGACCCTCGATTCCTACTAATCCTTCTCCTAGAAAGGTAGTGGAACGAGAAACCGAGGAGACAACAGATAAAGAGCAAACAAATTTCCAAGGAAGTACCGCTCAAATCCCACCTCCGGTTATCCCCATTTCTATTCCGGAACCCGATGTTCCAAAGACTTTTCCTAAAACCACTCCCATTCTGGAACCCGATGTTCCGAAGAGTTTACCTAAGCCAAATATTCCATATCCTTCACGACGTGATGATCAAAAGTCCTGTGACAAAGCTTCGAATCAAATGGAGAAGATCTTCCAAATCTTTCAAGATTTGCGCTTCGACATTAGTTTCGCGGATGCTTTACTTTTGATGCCAAGATTTGCTCCTACGATTAAGAGTTTGCTCATGAATAAGGAAAAGTTGCTTGAGTTAGCTAAGATACCGTTGAACGAGAATTGCTCGGCAATGCTCCTCAAAAAGCTTCCCGAAAAGCTTGGAGATCCCGGCAAGTTTCTTATTCCATGTAATTTCCCAGGAATGGATGTATGTCATGCCTTGGCCGATCTTGGCGCGAGCATAAATCTTATGCCTCTTTCTATTTGGAAAAAGCTTTCCCTACCCGAATTTACACCAACTCGGATGACTTTAGAGTTAGCGGATCAATCGATTACTCATCCTAAAGGAGTCGCCGAAGACATTTTTGTCAAAGTGGGAAAGTTTCACTTTCCTACCGACTTTGTTGTTGTAGATTTTGAAGCCGATCCTCGAGTACCTCTCATACTTGGGAGATCCTTTTTGAGGACCGGTCGAGCTTTAATTGATGTGTATGAAGGAGAGCTTATTTTAAGGGACAGAAATGAACAAATAATTTTTCATGTCGATGGCACGTCAAAACATCCTCAAAAGCATGTAAACGAGTCAATTAAAATGGTTAATGACACATAAAAGGATAGTTTTAAAAGGTTTACCGACGAACCTGCTTTAGTTTGCTTAACTTCACCGGAAGATGACGACAGTGAAAAGGAAAAGCAGGAAGTAAAGAATCTCGCAGAGATGACAGCTAAACGTCAAACTCCTATTACACCTTGTTTGAAGAATTTTAAAGTTATTCAGAAGGAGATCATTTTTCATTCAAACAAAACACCTCAAGTTTCTTTGGTTTTTGTAATCACATCCACCTTACCGACTATTGAGCCCAAGGATTCTCTCATAATGGGGGACGAGCACCTTAGCACTTTTAGTGTTGAGAAAATTATCCCAATCCTAAGAGAATCCGAGGATACATCCGAGAGTAATAGTGAGAACGTTTTACCTTCATGTGATGATTTCTCTTCCATCAACATTCCACGTGATGATTTCGTAACTTTCTCTAACCCTCTTTTCGAATTTAATGTCAAATTTAACTCTAGTGACGTAAACCCTCTTTTTGATAAGGTGTTAGTGGATATCGAGTGCAAGGATTCTTATGATTCCAACCTTGATGAGTCGACTTTCCTAGTCACGCCTATTTCCAATTCTAATGAGGATGAGTGTCTCGCTCCAGGAAACGATATTGAGTTTCCGTCTACTCCTATGAAAAGCATTGCTTCCATTCTCGAGGGATTCATCAATGAACCACCTTTCGAAGAGAATGATGATTTATTTGATTTGAAATGTAAAATGAATGATTGGAAAAAGATTTTGTACGATGCTCAAATTGATGAGGCTGAATGTTTCAACCTAGGAGGCGAAAATGATGAGATCGATGATTTTCTAGCTATCAAAGTTCCTACATATATTGAGGAAGGTTATTATGACTCAGAAGGAGACGTATTATATATTGAGATTTTGCTTAGTGATGATACCACCCATAATCTCTCTCTCGAAGTATTTTTCGATCATGAACCACAACACATTAAGAATGAATCAGATCATGATACTTTTTCTCCTAAAAGTGATCCTCTTCACCATAAGTTCGCTGGTGAATCCATCAGGATTCCTCCAAGAATTGTTAGAGAGCACGAGGATTATATTAGTCGAATGTGGTTGTTATGCGGTTCCCAATCGCCAGAAAATTTTCATACAATCATCGAGTCTCTTCCCACATCTACTACCCTCGTCGAGGATAGTGACTCTAATAGGGAAGAGATCGATATATTTTCCCGAATTTGATACTTTGAAAAATATGGTTAAAACTTTTGATCCCGGGATTTACGAGAAAACTTTTCTCCATCATGTGTAAGATTATCATCTAAGGACCACCATTATCTTTTCTTCACAATTGTTGTCCAAATCCTTTTTACTCATCATTTGAACTTCTATTCTCTTCGGGAGAGAAGACATAGAAAACCCATTTTTGACCCCCAGGCATCTTCCTTTTCATTTTTCTTCGCAAGAGCCGGTGGCAGTAAATGTTCAATGTAATTTTTGTTTTTTTGTCCACTTGTTATCATCCCCAATGACCAATGAACATGTGGATCCTCGTCAAGCTAAATGACTCGGTTACCAAAACAAAGTGCTTCGTGGGAGGCACCCCATGCTTATCCATTTTTTTCTTCTTTCTTATTTTTAATGTGATGTGAGGAGGCTTGTACTCTTCCGATTCTTGTTGTTTATGCTTGTGATTGTTTGTAGGATAGACCCAAAATTTTTGAAGACTCTCGTGTTCGGATGTTTGACCCGTACCAACTCGAGTCTTCCTAGCCTTTGCTTGCCATTTATTGGAGGAAAACATCCATATCCGCTAGGAGATGATTCATCCCGACTAACATTTATCTTTTAGCATACATGATAAACAACTTGAGAATTTTGGGGAATACTTTCTCCATGCTTGTGTGTATGCATTCGAATTTTTGAGTTCTAGTATGGAGTTTTTTAAGTCTTAGGCTAGGAAACATTGAGAACAATGTTTAATTTTAGTATGGGGTAGTATATATTCGATATGATCTTACCTACCCTTTGCCCGTTGTTCTCACGTACCCCGTTTTCCCACAAAAATTTTAAAAATTTTAAGCCTTAATATCTAGTTTATTGTTCATAAATACATAAAAAAATAATATATATATATATATATAATATATAATATATTATATATAATATAATATAATATATAAATATATATATATATAAAGAAGTTGTTGAAATAAAAAAAATAGTTGACACTAACTAGGCTTTTCGTTGAGAGAAAGAAAAGTAAATGTGGGTGCCTGAGTTCTTGGGACTTCATGGTGGACATAAACATCTAGTGGAGAAACAATTTCTGCATCAGTATGAGGAATATCTGAAAAATTTAGGAAATTAGATGCCAAGTCGGATGAACGAGAAGAACTAGTAACAGGAACTTCAGTCTTCTTCGTAATAGTAGAAATTGTCACATGAGCATCTTCAACAACTTGTTCTTGAGTAGTCTCTAAATTTTCATTCCCTTGTTGTGCGTTAATCATTTCAGCATCAACACCCTCACCTTGAACAACCTCTTTATCAGTCTGAGTGGGTTCTTTCAATCTTGCATTAACATCATCATCAAATTGGTAATCATCCATTCCTTTTTCTTCATCACTTTTAATCACATCATCACTTTCTGATTCTAGATTATCATCATCTTTATCATCAGTGGGAGTATGAACAAACTCCTCCTTTTCATGATCATCATCTTCAGATTCTTCTTCTTGCTCCGAATCAGATACTTGCTCTTCACTTTCATTCTCTTGCTCATTGTCTTCATTACTTGAATCTTGATCATTGTTGCTGTCATCTTCATCATTTCCCCAAGACTCAGATTCACTCTCAGTAGAGTCATCTTCTGTCACATCAGGAACCCCTGTCTTATCACCAGTTCCTTCACTTGTGACAGTAGGTATGATCTTATCAACACTTTGTGGGTTTTTAGCAACCGTACCAGAACCACTGGGATATGTCTTGTGAAAGTTCCTTAAGCTCTTCTTTCTTACTTCTTTCATCTGAGCTTCTTCAGTCAATGCTACATCAGATAACAGTTCAATTCCTTTGACACGAGCAACATTTACCTCTTCCTTTCCTTTAGACTTTGTTTCCATAGGAGGCTCTTTGATGACGATACCTGTTACTGGCTTAGTTGAAGACTTCTTGACAGATCTCTTAACTCGTTTGCCTTTTGTGACAGGTTCTTCATCTACATGGACTAGATCACTGTCCTTCTTAGATGGAGAGGCTTTCTTGAATTTTCTAGCAATCTTGGGAGGTACAGCACATGTAGCATAGTCAAGATAAATCTTGTTTGCTTTACTTTCCTTCATCGCTGGACTAGTCAAACATTTAGGAAGAACAACTCCATAGATCTGAGTTGATTCTTTTGCAAAGACAAATCTTAAGGAATTAATCAAGTAGTCATCTTTGGAGGTGTACATCCCAAATTTGTTTCTCTAGGAAAGTGACTTTTCTTGAATAAAGAAGTGGTGAATGATAGCTTTGGTGAATCGATGGTAGTACATCTTTTCTTGCTTTTTGTAGACCCTGTTTGCAATCTGGTAGATGAAGTCTTCCCAAAGTAATTCCACATAGTCTACATTTTTCTGATAGAACATACCCCAAAGGATTTAAACTCTAGAGAGACGAAGCTTGTCAAGACCACTAGTCTTTCCAGATAAACCCGGATTGATAAGAGCAGCAAAAGTTTTCCAGGGTTGATGCATCTGATCGACAACAACATCATTAAGTGAATTGATCACCCTAGTATGACCTAGTTCTCTTAAGAAAGACACAGTGTCTTCTTCAGAAGGAAGGGGATCAATGTCTCTACCCGGTACTCTTGGGCAAATCTGAAAGATATCTCTGAAAACTTCCAAAGTAAGTTTGAATCGTTTCTTCTTGTCAATCTTGAATCTGTAGAAGGTGTCATGATTATAAACAGAATTCCAGAATTGGTGCATGTACACTTCAGGGACATCAGCAGTGATGAGAAATGCAGGATACCATGTAGTGAGTGCAATAACATCCAGAACGACTTAAAATGTGGGTTCTCTTGGTGTTAATCCGCGAGGGATTCTTCCATTGCATTTTCCGATATCAAGTCTATTCTCTTTGGGAACAAGCTCAAGATCAAGCTTGGTTTGTTGAGCAGTGATGGAAGACATGATTATGCTAAGATTTGTCACATACAGTTCATATACAAACAAATATATATAGAACAGATAGACAATTTAGACCATGATGCATGATTATTGATGCATGACAGGATTTACAACAGGGGATAGGCAAATAATTACTCGACAACAAATTGATACACATGCACACAATGCAAAAAACTAATACACATGCAAAAAGGAGACACACACACACACACACACTCATATATCACATTAACTATAGTCCAACTATTGAAATCAAGGCAATTACTAAAGATTTCTAAGGAAACAATTAGACCTAAATTAATCACCAAGTGATAAGATAAGGAATAATTATACTTAGATTAGCTAATGCAATTAGATTACCAAGATTATGAGATTTGTTCTACAAGAAAAAATCAAGTATAATTTGCCTATAGAGAGTGTATACATCGTAATTACACCCAAAGTATAGTCTCTGTTAGAATTATTTATGTATAGTTTGCCTGTTCTAACTATGCATGTATAGTTCGCCTGTTAAACCTAGTTATGTATAGTTCGCCTGTTATTATTAAGCACGTATAGTTTGCCTGTTTTAACTATGTATGTATAGTTCGCCTGTTATAAATCTTGTATAGTTCGCCTGAACAATTTCCTAAGTATTGTTTGCCTGTTTAATGTATTGTTCGCCTGAGTAAATTTTTATGCGTATAATTCGCCTATGCAAACTTTTTCATAAACATTTTACACCCTTTTAAGCTAAAATAATCATTTAAACATGAAAATACATCATCAATGAGTCATTCTAACATCTTTTCAACATGAATTTACCACAAAGATCTTGAATTTTGACTTGTTCGAGTCATGAGAACACAAAAAATACAAAATAGACAAGATGCATCATACAAACAGTTTTAATGACACACAAATTCATTCAAACATTCATTATCACAATACACAACCCAAACCCATAAACTTTTTCAAGTTTTTACCCATTTTCAATAATTTTTGACATCAAGAATTGAGCAAAACACATGAATGAGTTATCCTCATTAAAAACTGGTATGAGTACATCAACTAGACCCCTAAGCGACCAAAACCCTTCTATCAATTTAACGTTTCATCCACTTTTTAAGGTGTCTCAATTTAGGTCGATTTTAGGGTTTTTCATGCACAATTCCAAGGTTTGGTTAGGTTATATGGGTATTATAACATTCAAACACATGTACCTTAAGCTTAGAGTAAAGATCGAATGAATTCCTAAAGGTTTTGAAAATTAGCAATGGAGGAAAAAGGATTTTGAATGTGTTTGTGTTCGTGTGTTTAACAAGGACGACGAAGGAAGTGTTTGTGTTTGAATCTTTTGAGATTTGGCATAAATGCCCCCAGAGGTTTAATGACACTTCTAAGTTTCTCAAAGCTATTCCTAAGGCAATTATAAGTTTCCCTTAATGGCAAAACTAGTCCCTAAGGTTTAGTAAACAAGAATAAGTATCACAGTTTACATTAATACCCCTAAAGATTAAATAAATATCAAATAAAGCCTGATTAAGTTAACATTAATTAACTCCCCTTTAATTATTCACCAGATATCATTAAAACCTTTTCCGATTGACCTATTATTAATTATGAAGAAAATGATTTTGACAGTTTCTCCCGCTCAAATAATAACCCGTTTTCTATTGAAAGAGTTGTAGTCGTTATTTGATGGTTTAAAAAATGATCTGATGAATCTGAAAGATGATTATTTTATATTTTGAAAATCAACACCCAAAAAAATAAGATTTCTCTTATTTTGACACATAAGCGCACTGACACGTACACTTATGGAATATAAGAAGCACGGGTTGTGATGCAAAGTAATCACAAGCTTTTAAATAAATATAAAGTAATTCATTCCCGAAAAAAATAAATTTTCCGTTGTGAGGTCAAGTTGTCTTTTTGACGACATACTTGCCTTGAAGATGATGACCGGGTTACTATCGGAAATAATAGCAAGCCATTTGGCATGTTTTGAAAGCTTTTGAAACTTCTGCTCGAACTTCATTTATAGCCTCGTATCATTATTAAATGACATTTCTAAGGCCGTAAATGTTATCGATTTTCAGAAGACATGCCAGAGATACATATTTTTATATTTTTCTGATTTTTTTTATTTTTTATTTTGTTTTTAAAAATTTTATATAAAAGAAAAAATATTTTTGTATTTTTTATGTTTTCTTATGTACAGATGATACAGGATATGAGTTACCACCATAACTCGTCCGGTTCCTCTGCCAGATTTTTCAACGTTTCCAGAGACATGCTTCTCATACCTAGCTTTTCGATCAAGAAGTTGAATCTTTCTCTTGGCAAAGGTTTGGTGAAGATGTCAGCGAGTTGGTACTCAGTCCGGACAAAGTATAATTCCACGATTCCATTCTCCACTTGCTCCTTTATAAAATGGTAGTGAACATCGATGTGCTTGGCTCGTGAGTGTTGAACATTGTTGCAGCATAGAGCAATCACACTTTTGTTGTCGCAGTACAGAGGGATCTTATTGAATTGAAAGCCATAATCTGTTAGTTGTGAACGCATCCAAAGGATTTGTGAGCAACACCCAGATAAGGCAATATATTCAGCCTCTGTACTCGATATGGCAGTGCTCTTTTGCTTCTTAGACGACCAGCTAACAAGTTTATCACCTAAGAACTGAGCACTTCCCGATGTACTACGTCTAGTATCTTAACACCCCGCATGATTGACATCTGCATAAGCTGTGAGTGACATATCCGTATCCTTCAAGTACCATAGACCCATGTTAATGGTTTCGTTAAGGTATCAAAAGATCCATTTCACCGCTTGTAAGTGCTTTTCAGCAGGCTTAGCCTGATACTGGGAACATAAGCAGACAACATAGTTAAGGTCAGGTCTACTGGCTATAAGATACATTAAGGATCTAATCATGCCATAGTAAAGTGTAGCATTAACTTGTTTCCCTTGTAGATCTTCATCCAGTTTCTTGTTTTCAATCATGGGTGTGTCTACAGAATCAGTAGAATGCAAACCATATTTTTTAACAATTTCAGAAGCATATTTAGATTAGTTTATAAAGATGCCTCTAGGACTTTGAGAATTTTGTAATCCTAAAAAGAATGACATTTGACCCATCATTGACATCTTGAACTTATTGGTCATCTAATTAGCAAACTCATTACACATGGCAGTATTAGTGGAAGCAAATATTATATCATCAACATAAATTTATACCAGTAATAAGTTGTTTCCAGCATGCCGTGTGAAGAGTGTTGGATCAACTGCACCTTTGGAGAATTGCTGAGAGATAAGGAAGCTTGACAACATATCATACCATGCACGTGGTGCTTGCTTTAGACTGTAAAGAGCCTTTTTGAGCTTGTACACATGTGATGGGTTGTCCTGATCAACAAATCCTTTTGGTTGAGAAACGTAAACCTCTTCTTTGAGCTCGCCATTCAAGAAAGCCGTTTTGACATCCATTTGGTAGATTTTCATATTCTTGTGAGCGGAATTTGCTACGAAGATATGAATGGCCTCTATTCTAGAAATCGGTGCAAATGATTCCTCGAAATCTATTCCTTCTTCTTATCTGAATCCTTGAGCAACGAGTCTTGCCTTATTCTTTAATACCCTGCCAAATTCATATGTCTTGACCTTATAAATCCATTTTAGCTTGATCAAGAATACTTTATCTGGACACGGCACCAATTCCCAAACTTTAAGTCTTTCAAATTCATGAATTTCTTCTTGCATTGCATCGATCCATGACTGTTCGGTCATTGCTTGTTTGAAGTTCTTTGATTCTACTGAAGTTAGGAAGGCATCAAAATAACATCACATGGCATCAGTTTCAAATTGCTTCCTTGTAGATACAGAGCGAGAAGGATCACCGATCACGTTTGATATAGGATGATCCTTAGTCCATCTACCAAGGTGTTCAAATGGAGTGTGGATTTGTCTTACATTAGATGATGATCCTTGAGAAGTTGAGTCTTCCTGAAGAGATTCATTAAGTAGATCATCATGAAATGTTGATGTTTTTGGTAATTCTTCAAAACCTTGAGAAATGATTGGAGAATGTTCTTGTTCTTGTGATGAGGGAATACTTGTTGATGGAGCATCCTGTTCAATGAAAGTTGACACAGGAGAATCAGCTAATACTTCAGCTCTTGGAGCAGCAGCTTCTTGAACTGGAGAGACGTCAACTGTTGGAGGATTATAGTATTCATCGAACATTGGTTAAAACAAACGATCCCAATCATTTTTGTTTGGTTGAATACAAGGTTGTTGAGAAACAGGTTTTGAAACAAGTCATGTACTGGATGTAGCAGGAGTCATATAATAAATCCCGGGTCCTGAACTGAATTGTTCAGAAGCCATTGCTGTTAGTTCATCGAACGTTACATGAATTGTTTTAGCAATTATCTGGGTCCTTCTGTTGTAGATTCTGAACGCTTTCTTTGCAGGAGCGTAACCAACGAAAATCCCAATGTCTGCTTTTGCATCAAATTTACCCAAATCCTCATGGTCATTGGTAGGATAACAAAGTGAGCCAAAGACATGAAGGAATGATAAGTCCGGTTTCTTGTCTTGCATAAGCTCGTATGAAGTTTTGTTATATCGGTGACGTATCAAAGAACAGTTTTGGGTGTAACAAGCTGTATTGATAGCTTCGGCCCAAAGAAATAATGGAGCTTTAGAAAATATCAGTATTGTTTGAGCGGCTTCAACAAGAGTTCGATTTTGCCTTTCGACAACACCATTCTACTGAGGAGTGCGGGCTACAGAAGTTTGATGCGAGATGCCAACATTTTCATAAAATTCACGAAGTGTCTGATTGACAAATTCGATTCCATTATCTGTTCGAACATTCCGGACTGTGGCATTCAAACAAACTTGTATGTTTTTAATACATTTGATGATGGCCGCAGGAGCTTCATCTTTTGTCTTCAAAAATCTGACCCAGGTAAATCTTGAGTAATTGTCGACTATCACTAAGATATACATTTTCTCGTTAATACTAGCCACACGCCTCGGGCCACACAAATCCATATGCAAAAGATATAGTTTCTCTTGGTTAGTGTCTTCAGCTTTGGGTTGATGAGAGGATTTTTTGCTTTTTCCTAATGCAGATGCTAAACACAAATGATCTTTCTGAAATTTAAGTCTAGGAATTTCTCGTGTAAGACCATCTTTAGCTAGCTTGTTCAAAGTACCGAAGTTGAGATGAGATAATCGTCGGTGCCATAACCAGCTCTTAGTCTTTGACGATTTAGATAGAAGATAGATTGGAGATGATTTAAGCATGTCATAAAGAGAAATTATGTACAAATTTGTGTCTCGGGACCCTGAAAGTAGATCAACACCTTCTAAATTGCGAATAAAACAAGTGTTTTTCTGAAATGCCACTTCAAGATCCGCATCACAAAATTGACCAACAGAAAACAAGTTATATCCAAGTCCTTCAATGTAGTATACCCTTGAGATAACAACGTTTCCCAGCTGATAGTCACCATACCCCCATAATCCTTGTAATTTGGTCGTTCTCGAATCTAACAGTACCCAGAAATTTACTGACAAAGTTCATGAGCTGAGAGCGATCCCCTGTTATGTGTTTTGAACATCCGGAGTCCAGATACCAGAGTACAATCTGGACAACCTGTCATTACAAGAGAAGAAGACAATGGAATATCTGTTGCATTGGATCCCCAAGTTTGATTGGGTTTCGAGTGGTTAGCATTCTTAGATTCTACAATCTTAGATATTTTACTCGAACCTATGTTTTTAACATTTTTTTGGGTTTTCCTGCAATAGACTTTAATCTCCTGGTTTTGTATTCAGCTGCTTAGGAATGGTTTGCTTAGAAGACACTAACTTAGTTGAGGTGATTCTAGTTAAAGAGCACGAGTTACCAACTATAGTGAAGGTTTTGTATGTTGGTTTCTACTTAAATCCTACTTCAGTGAATACATGACCCGTAGGTTTCCAAATATTTTTGTTTTTAATGTTTTCTTAGCAGATTTAGTACGATTATTCCCATTTTGCATAAGATCAAGAAGACATTTATCATGAACACCATCAAACATAAATTTATTACAAGTAGCACAAGAGATTAAGAATTCGCATTTGATATGAAATGCTTAACATCAACAACATAAAAAGGTTTTAACCAACACGATTATTTTATTTAACTTTTCTACGGTTGGGCATCTACGTTTATTCTCTTGTTCTTACTTGGTGTTTGCGAGATCCTATCATTCTTTTTATTGCCTGGAGGCTTTGATCCGGAATTAGTAGAACAGTTCACTCCTGTAGAAGACAACACAGGTGTGTTAAAATCTGATGTATTTGAAGACTCTACCTGTTTAATGCTGCTTGAGGATGTGAGAGGTTCAGCAAACCTAACTTTCTTGACATTGTTCATAGGTGTGACAGCAACCTTCTTAGGACTAGGTGTTATCGCATTAGGACACGTATCTTGAACATATAAAAGCAACTCATGAATTCTTGTGGCATACTTACAGTTAGCTTGTTCGACTAATTCTCGAAGAGTATTAGCTTGTTCTTGAGTGTGTCTAAGATAGTCTATGTGAACATCCCTATTTTGCAATAACCTAGGAGGCAACGATACTAAATCAAGCTTGAACATGCCTAGAGCAATAGTGGTGACAGAAGGTGTGTGTATAACATTTTCAACAATTTATTTCCCTTTTAATTTTCGTAAATCATTTTTCAATGATGTTATCACAGAAACCTTGTCTTGAATTTGAGCTTTTAAATCCTCATTTTCCACAGATTAAAGAGTCACATTGTTCTTTATGATGAACACGTGTCTGTTTGATTGAGTCAAACTAATCTTTAAAAACATGTTTCACATGATTAATTTCATTACAAAGACGTTCGTTCTCATAAAGCAATTTTGCCACACTATTTTCCAGTTCCTTATTTATGGGCTCAAGATCACATTTATCATGATTAACGTTCTCTTCCTTGGTATTATCTCTCAAAGATTAAATAGTATCCTTCAGATTACAAATGGTCTTGTCTTTATCTTGTAGTTGAGCTTTCAAATCATTGATTTCAAAATATTCTTGAATTTCAACAGCATTTTGATTAACGCAAGATTCATCATTTTGAAAAACTTCTTGTTGTAATTGCATTGATGCTTCGAGATAAATACAATGTTTTTCAAGTTGTGAGTAATTTTCAAAAAATCATTATATGCTTGTTTTGATTTGGAAAGCTAAGCATCAAGATTCAAATAGTTTTCACACGATTCACACTCTTGCATTTCCATATTCACATAATCATTATTTAAAGACATAAAATTCATCATAGTTAACAGTACATCTTGAGACATGATTTTTTGTAAGAGTCGATCATTTTCCAAAAGAATTTATTTCTTAGCAATTTCCAAACATTGTTTATCAACTGAAGACTGTTGAACAGCCACTTCCATTTGGTCAAAAACCGTTTGTACTTTCGTTATTTCATTTAGAAGATCTTTATCAAACACATTGAAGATGTCTTTTAAAGATTTTAGAAATGGAATAATTTCATTGTTAAAAATAGTTTTTGTATGCTCAAACCCCCATTCACCTTCTTCAAGAGCATTAGGTGTTGTCCTCTTCTTCACCACTGAGTCAAACTGGGTAAGGTGGAATTTAAACATTTTAAGGCTTGCATTCACCAAACTCACCTTCGGTAGTTTACTGGGAACATCCACTATGACAAATGGTGAGTAAGGAGGTTCAATGGTTGGATTGAGTATATGAAACCAAAAGGCTTGTTCAGCTGATAATTCTTGTTGTGGAGAAAAACATTTTTCAAAATCTTTAGTTAGTCTATTTAATTTTTCATAATCGATAGGTTTATGAGAAATTTTCTTTGCAATAAATTCAAGATCCTTTGCTTTTTCAGACATTTTTGATCTAATCTCTTCTTCTAAAATCAATGTTTCTTCATCATCAATCACAGGCATAGCAACATGTGCATTAGACATAACAACACCATCATACAAGGTTGGGTTTATCCATTGAGCTTTCTTAAGATAAAACGGATTTTAATCACCTAGAGTTTGTTTATGTATGTTATCATAAAACGCTTGTGGCTTAGTTAACATGTCACTGTTTGAGCAGATTGACCTACTTTACAAATAATAATATTAAGTTCCTTAATCTTCTTTTCCAAATCAAATTCATTTTCCATATATTTATTCTCTTTTTCTTTGGATTCATTTTTGAAAATTGCTAAAGTTTGCAATAATGATTCCTTTTCTTTGATTTGTTTAGAAAGATTTTGCTCAAGTGAGTCAACTTGTTCTTTGAGTGCAAGTTTCTCTCTAATCATATCATCCATTTGAGAATCAATCATTTTTTTCATGACTGCTTAAATCAATATTAAGATGTTGTTCAAAATTTTTAACCCTTTCCTTATATCTCTTAAGCTCAGCGGTTATTGTTTCATTATTCTGTTCCTTATTAGCCTTTTCCTAATTATTTACATGATTAATCATTTGTTTGGACATTTGTTCAATCACAGATAAAATCATTGAATCTTGTTGTGCCTGCAAATTAGTATCTTGAACAGTTGCCTGTTGTGTTTCTTGCAAATATTGAGAATATGGAATGATATTGCTATCACTAGATATCTCATTATCTGTAAAATCCATAACTGGTGATTGTTCAAAATTCTGCAATACACGCACACTTTGATTATCCATATCATTCAAATAGGTTTCAGAATTTGGTACCTCTGAGATAACGTCAGAACCATAGTTGGAAATGTTAGCCATAAGAACCGCTTGAGCAGTCGAGAGATCATCACAATCAGAATCATAAGTATCAAGATCCTCAGTCTAGAAAGCAGCATTGTGAGGAATTATTGTCTGAGCTTGACTTGCTGGAATTCCTAGATCTGCAAGAAATGCGAGTTGCTCCTCATCCAATATTTGTCCAGCTTCTTGAGCTTCTGCTAACATTTCTTTCTCCTTATACCATACTGCATTCCTTGGTCGCTTTAGCTGAGTGCATTGCCTAGCCATATGTCCTTCACCTTGGCAGTTGTAGTATTTAACAACTCTTGCCTGCCCACTTGTAGTATTTCCCCTTGAATTTGTAGCATTACTCTTATAGGTAGTACCAGAATAATTTTGCCCTTGTCTCCCCTGAACTTGTTGTACTGTAACCCTGCCATCTTAAATAGTGGCATGGTTTCTTGGATTAGAGGAAGTTCTGAGCTGATTATTGGTAATAGGAAACCTTAAAGAAGCTATAGCCATTAGAAAAGCCATTGCTTTATTGAGACAAGCAATTGGGTCATCTCCAGGAGAAAATACCGGAACAGCAAAACATGAGTCTCCAAATGGTGATTTAGTCATTAGTTATGTTGGAGCTTGAGGCGATTGATAAGCAACTTGTGGAATTACTTGTGGAACAGTTGAGGTTTAATGATTCATTTGAGAATGATATGAAGGTGATGGTGGAATGGATGAATAATTGAATTGAGTTTGTGATGGTTGATGAGATGAGTAATGTTGATTAGGTTGAATTGATGCATGATATAATGGTGAAAATTAGTGTTGTAGTTGAGGATTGTTGTAAGATGATTGATATGGGTTGAAGTGAGGTGGTGTCATCTGATGATTTACAACGAATGCAAGTGGATCTTGATTGCGTTAATGCATAATACGGACTTCATTTGCATGGAGTTCGTGTTGTTCAAGATAAGCATGAAGTTGATCAAAGTTGGAGGTATGCAAATCTTTAACTAGCTTGACATCCGTTACAAACTTACTCCATTCAGGTGGAAGACTGTTTAAGAACTTGGTATTAACTTGAAATTGCTCCATGTTCATCTTGTAGATGTTCATATCATTAATCAGCTAAGTAAATCGCAAGTAATACATATGAAGTGATTCCCCCTTGATGTGAGTAAACTTATCAAATGCATCATACAATTTACATTCTCTTTCCTGCTTTGTCAAAGAAGTACCTTGCATCAGTAATTAAACTCTCTCCCATAAATCTTTAGCAACTCTGTGATGATTCACAAGTGAATAGATATCAGCAGGAAGACCTTGAAGAATGATATTTGTAACTTTTATATCACAATCAGCTTGAATTTTCTCAGCAGCAGATAATTCAGCATATTTCTTTGTTCTGATCACACCGTTCTCTTCAACTGTAGGCCAAATGAGAGGACCATGTTCAACCGATTCAAGTATCATTCTTCCATGCTCTCTATTTTGCATGTATAACTCCATTCTACTTTTCCAAGAATCATACAGGTCTTTGTCTAACATGGGTGGACGATTGTCAGCACCGAAGAGTATCATGTACTCAGCAAGAGTATTCTTTTGTCCAAGTGAAATTATTGGATCCATTTCAATGTGATAAGATTAAAATGATCGAACAGTGATTGGAGGTTATTGTGTTAAAGTGAGTATTGATTAATGAAATTTAAGTCTAATGAAATACACGGGATTTTACAATTCTTGATAAAACTGAGAAATCGAATCTTCACGGGATTTTACAAATCAAAGAACAACCTTATAATTCTCTTTAGTAAAGCGTATAAATCACCTTCACAAAGGAATGTATAAATCGCCTTTGTAAAAGAGCATGTATAAATCGCCTTTGTTAATTGATTGTGTATAATTCGCCTTTATTACACATATAAATCGCCTGAGTAACCTTACAGGTATAAATCGCCCTTGTAATCTTACACGTATAAATCGCCCTTGTAATCTTATATGTATAAATCGCCTGTTGTAATCTTAAACGTATAAATCGTATAAATCGCCTGACTTAAAAACGTGTATAGATCGTCTGACTTAAACCGTGTATAGATCGCCTGATTAAAACGTGTATAGATCGCCTGACTTAACAACACTTTGAAACTCAAAAATCAAAAATCTTAAAAAGACTCACTTTTTGACGTTTTTACCCGATTTTTCTTGTACAACTTAACTATCTAAGACTATTAGAACCTTAAAAACCTAAACTTTAACGTTTTGACACGAAAATTTTGAAATTAAGATTCTTGGTACAAAACCCTCTTTTTAACCAAAAAGATTCAAAAAGATAATATTTTTTATGGTTTTTGAAAGATTTTCTTGTACTTCTAGTCTATACTAGGATAAATAAGTAAGAAAGTTATGATTTTATGGTTTTTAAACCCTCAAAAAGTGAAAACTTTTTGAATGGATTCGAACAAAAAATACTAGTAAATCAAGTAGATACAACGCGCACACAACCTACACAAACACCCCATGGCTCTTGATACCAATTGTAGAATAATCTTAACACAAGTATGGATTGATTCACTTAGAGTTTTAGAGAGAGAGAGATGGTTGGATGAACACTTAGAGAGAGAGAAAAAAATGATAACATTAACTTAATGAAAATGTGTCAAGTGAACAACCAACACCCTCTCCATGTATGGAGAGGGTTTATATATCCCTAGCTAACCGGCCATAGGCTTATATTATGGGCTTACATTGTAACTTTGGCTCGGTTAGCTTACTAACATAACATAACTAGTTACTACGAGCTATGACTACATATATTGGAAGTGACCGATACTTTTCAGTATTTCTAACAGCTTTTACCCCTGTCATTGTGCAAAATGAGTTTCTTGTGTTGCAGCTAGCCAAAAGACACTAATTGAAGAAAAGAAGCTGATAAATGAGTGTTAATTCGATATTTGATTTGAAGATCCATCTGGAACAGTGAAATA
Organism: Tanacetum coccineum; assembly: GCA_026074375.1. NCBI lineage: Eukaryota > Viridiplantae > Streptophyta > Magnoliopsida > Asterales > Asteraceae > Tanacetum > Tanacetum coccineum. The sequence continues at coordinate 536 of BQNB010065809.1, read as the reverse complement.
TGCACTTTGGGTCATAAACATGTGGTATGGATTGGCCCGAGGGACAAAAAGTTAATTGGAAGACGAAAAACAAGGAAAAGTGAAGATAGCACTTTGCGACGAGCACTTTGTCGCCCGACAGGAGGCATTGCCACCCGGCAATGAGCTCGACTGGATTGCCGCCCGGCGCAAGTGTTTGCCGCCCAGCAGGACCACGATGTCAGTTACATTTTTACAATTATGAGCGAATTAACAAGTCATTATGCTTGGAAACCGATCATATACTTGTATTATCAATTGAGGGGACTTCCATTAACTTCCTAAGTCGGTTTGGAAGCATTATATATAGTTGGGGTGATCTTAACCTAGATATAACATAACACATAAAAACCACTCAACCCTCAATTAGGTTAAGTTTTCACCACCTTTATTAATCCCAAAAGCTGTAGAAATATCTCTGCAAATCCAGGAGAGTGTAGGACGAATTTGAAGGAAGAAGCACCACTCTAGAGTTACGTTGATTGCGGCGATTGGAGGCCCTTGGCGAGCTACATCAC